>PVIR01036204.1:0-15965 GCA_004026965.1 Petromus typicus
TCTCAAAAAACCTTAAAAAAAAAAAAAAAGAAAAGAAGAGTAAAATCTGAAGTCCATCTGCAGGCAGGAATGCCTGGCCAATTTTGACCCTGCAGTTTCCAAACAGGATGGTTCCCAACACATTTTAAAGGGAGAAATTCTGAAGACTGTCCACAAAAGATTCTGAGAGGTACTTCTGCCATCCTCAAGATGACCCCTGGACCAGTAAAGTGGTTTTGGCCTTGAATTGAAGAACTAAATCAAGTGGTAGTTTCTATATATTTTGTAGCCTATTAGATATCACAAATGATGAGAGCCTGAACAATAATTTTATTAAAGACCCATTTCTCTTTGCTTTCCTAGATGTGATCTATTTACATAACTACTGTGCTTTCAAGGAGAATATGTGGAAATTACTGTGTCATTAGATTTCCATGACAGGAGTTGCCACTTCGTCTTTGGAGATGCTGAGAAGCTCATTGCCAAAGATCTCTGGCAGGAGAAGTGCATGAAACATTGGAACATGCTTGATTGCCTGTGATATCCTAGAACTTGTACTAAAAGTGTGGTCAATCTCAGTTGATCAGTTACTAAGATGTTCTATTCCACTATGAAGACAAACGGAGAGATAAAAAACAAAGATTCTAAGCCAAAGTTACTGTAAGACATGGTACTACTACTTAAGCCAGTCCAAGTCACAGAGATAACAGTAGCCACTCTAACACCAAGTGAGATGTGCAGTTTATCCTCCACTTTGAATTTTGAAATGATTATTAATCACTGTGCTTGTTAGGTGTGAGGCATTATTTTCCATTTTTTTTATTACTCAAATGGGCTTCAATATTACTTTTTTAATTGAAATCTTTATTGGTACATTACATATACACATCATGACTGCATTCCACAATGGGGATTTATACCAGTATAAAACACAACTTATTTCTCATTTTTTCCCATAGCCCTACCCACCCTACCAACCCCTATATACATAAAATTTGTTTCTTTTCTTTTTTGTCATGATCTCATTATTTTTCCCCCTTCACCCTATTTCACTTTGAGCATTTTCTATTTCACAATATATAACATATAATTCTAGAACTCATTTATATCTTTATTTTCTCATATAGAGAAAAGATGCGATATGTACCTATCTGTGCCCTATTTATTTCACTTATGAAGATATCTTCAAGGTATGTCCATTTAAGTATAAATGACTCAAACTCATCATTTTTTATGGCAGAGTAATACTCCATTCTGTAGAAGAACCACAGCTTTTTTATCCAGTCTCCAGTTGATGAACACGAGTTGTTTCCAACATGTAGCAATCACAAACTGAGCTGCTATAAACATGGGTACACATATGTCACTGTGAGATGTGTCTTTTAATTCTTTTGTATATGTACCGAGCAGAACAATGGCCAGATCAAATGGGACCTCCAATCTTAGCTTTCTGAAAAACCTCCAAACTGATCTCCACAGGGGTTGTACGAGTCTACACTCCCACTAACAGTGGAGAAGGGTTTCTTCGCTGCAGCCTCACCAACATTTGTTGCTGGCTAATTCTGAAATGGCAGCCATTCTTTGTGAAGTGATATGAAATCTCAGTGTTGGTTTCATCTGCATCTCTCGAATGACTAATGATGTTGAGCATTTCTTCATATGCTTCTTAGCTTCTCTTACTTCTTCCTCTGAAAAATATCTGCTCATTTCAGATCCCATTTTTGAATTGGGTCTTTAAATTTGGGTGAGCTGATTTTTTTTTTAGCTCTTTATATATTCTAGATAGTAACCCTTGATCTGAGGAACAGCTGGTAAAGATTTTTTCCCACATTGTTGGTTGCCTTTTTGCTCTGTTGGTGGTTTCCTTTGCTGTGCAGAAGCTTTTTAAAAGAATGAGGTCCCAGCCGGAAGAGCGCCCAGGGACTGAGGTTAGCAGTGGGCAGCTTGGGAAACAGCAACTGTGCCACCTAATCTGCGCTGGGGTTGGAGCTTACTGGCCTCCAGGCCCACACCAGAAGAGTTCCCAGGGACTAAGGTTAGCAGGGGGTGGCTCAGGAAACGGCGACTGTGCCACCGAATCTGCGCCAGGGTTGGAGCTTACTGGCCTCCAGGCCCATGCCAGAAGAGCACCAAGGGACTGAGTTTAGCAGCAGGTGGCTCGGGAAATGGCTACTGTGGCACTGAGTCTGTGTCACTGAATCTGCGCCGGGGTTGGAGCTTGCTGGCTTCCAGGCCTACGCCGGAAGAGCTCCCAGGGACTGACGTTAGCAGGTCAGAGTCTGACTTTCTCCACAATAACTGCAGAAGCACATCCAGTCAGCTTGTATCGCTGAGTAGGTGAGCCTGCTGGAACATCAGCCCCTACCATTGCAGCTGCACAGGGCCTACAGCCTACTGGCCTCTAGGCCGACGGCACAAGTGAGCTCATAGACTCTGTACTGCTGAGCAGGAGGGCCCATTGGAATGTCAGGCAGCGCCATTGCAGCAGTTCAGGAGCCAGAGCCTTCCTGCCTCTAAAGCAGACAGGAGAAGGTGTTCTGACTATTGATTGAGTGTCTCATATGGTGTGCCAGAACTAGGGGTTTTTCTTTAGGTCCCAATCCAGACTGCAAAGAACAACCCAGGAAACACTGCTCTTTTAAGCTTCCTAACTATTAGGAGGAAAGTGACTTGTAACAAACAGCACCAGAAAACAGGGCAGGTCAGAGATGAGGAAACACTCCAAATCTCAGACACAAAGATCCTCACCTCAAGGTAACACAAGGGGAAGGGAAACAGAGAAGTTTGAAGCCCAGTCTCCAGGGTCCTCGGAAATGGTAACCAAAGCAGATCTAGTAAAATGGAAATTAGAACTGATCTCTGAGATGAAAGCAGAGATATTGGACACTGTCAACATGATGATTAATAAAGCTAAAGAGGAAATCATGGAGTTGATAGAATCCAAGATAGCAAAAGCAATGGAACCTTTTAAACACCTACAAGCAGAAGTCCAGGAAATTAAGAAAGAAAATGAAAATTTGCGCAGTAGGATGAATTTGGCAGAAGACCGAATTTCAGACCTAGAAGACAGGATCTCAACCAATGAACTGGAAAGGCATAATCTATGGAAAAAAGCAAGCGATAATGAAAAGTCAATCCAACAGCTCCTAGATGATTCAAAGAAGAATAACATAAGATTGATTGGAGTCACTGAGGAAGCAGGTAACAATGCTAAAGACATCAAAAAGCTATTCAGAGAGATAATGGCAGAAAACTTCACAGAAAAAGGTCAAGAATTGGACATACAAATATATGAAGCATACAGAACGCCACATGCCCGTGACATCAAAAAACCTACACCTAGGCATGTAATCATAAAAGTCCCAGATATCCAAAAAAAGAATGAAATACGGAAAGCAGCCAGAGAAAAGAAAACAGTTACATTCCAAGGGAAGCCCATCAGGATCACAGTGGACTTCTCAACTCACTCAATGCAAGAAGAGCCTGGAGTGAAGTCTTCCAAGCCCTAAAGGAAAACAACTTCCAACCCAGACTGATGTATCCTGCAAAACTATCCTTCAAAATTGATGGGGAAATAAGATACTTTCATGACAAAGAACACCTGAAAAATTTCACAAATATGAAACCTGTGCTGCAAAACATTTTAAAGAATATCTTGGAGAAAAATAAGGAAAGTTACAAATCCATGAGACCTAACCAAGTTAACCCAAGGGACCAAACAAGAAACTGATGGGGAAAGGGCAAAAGTAGAATAACACAGCCAAGAGCACGAAAACATGGCAGCACCAAATTTACCTATATCTGTCATAACCATTAATGTCAATGGACTCAACACGCCAATTAAGAGATACAGACTGGCAGAGTGGATCAAAAAGCAAGATCCTACAATGTGCTGTATACAAGAAACACACCTAATTCAGAAAGAAATCCATGGACTAAAGGTAAAGGGATGGAAAACAATACTCCATGTGACAGGAAACAGCAAGAAAGCAGGTTTGGCGATTTTATTTGCAGAAAAAATAGACTTCAAGCCAAAACTGATAAAGAGAGATACAGATGGACACTATCTTTTAGTCCAGGGAAAAATCCAAGAGACAGAAATCACAATCTTAAATATCTATGCTCCAAATTCTAATGCACCCAACTATATAAAACAAATATTAACGGACTTGAAAAACCAGATAAACTCCAATACAATAATAGCAGGGGACCTCAATACTCCACTGTCACGAAGAGACAGATCGACTGGACAAAAAGTCATTAAGGAAATCCTTGAGCTCAACCAGACTCTTCAGCAAATGGACTTAATAGATGCCAACAGAGTATTTCACCCCACAAAGTCAGAATATACATTCTTCTCAGCTGCTCATGGATCATTCTCCAAAATAGACCATGTGCTCCTTCATAGAACAGATTTAAACAAATATAAAGGGATTGAAGTTATTCCTTGTATACTGTCCAACCATAGTGCCCTGAAATTGGAGCTGAATAGCAAAGGAAAGCCCAGGATCTTCACAAACACATGGAAACTGAACAACACTCTGCTGACCAACCAATGGGTCACAGAAGAAATTGGAGAAGAAATTTCTTACAACTAAATGATAACCCCAGTACAACATATAGAAATTTATGGGACACAATGAAAGCAGTTCTATGAGGAAAATTCATAGCACTGAAAGCCTACATCCAGAAAACAGAGCAAGCTCAAATAAACAATTTAATGCTGAACCTCAAACGACTAGAAAGATAAGAGCAAAACAAACCCAAAACTCACACTAAGCAAGAAATTATAAGGATCAGGGCAGAAATTAATGCAATAGAAACCAAGAGAAAAATCAATGAATCCAAAAGTTGGTTCTTTGAGAGGATAAACAAAATTGATAGACCCTTAGCAAACCTTATTAAACAAAGGAAGGAAAAGGCATATATCTATGCTATTAGGAATGAGAACAGAGAAATTACTACTGACCCAGAGGAAGTCCAGAGGATAATAAACACCTACTTTGAAAATTTATACTTCAATAAAATGGAAAATGTAGAAGAAATGGATAGATTTCTAGACACATATGAACTCCCAAAGCTGAATAAAGAAGATATAGAAATGTTAAATGCCCCAATAACAATCTGTGAAATTAAAAATGTAATTCAAAACTTGCCAACAAAGAAAAGCCCTGGACCTGACGGTTTTACTGCTGAATTCTATAAAACATTTAAAGAAGAGTTAGTGTCTCTACTTCTGAAACTCTTCAATGAAATTGAAAGGGAAGCAGTACTCCCAAACTCATTCCTGGAAGCAACCATTACCCTGATTCCAAAAGAAGAGAAAGACCCAACCAAAAAAGAGAACTACAGGCCAATATCTCTAATGAATATTGATGCCAGAATCCTCAATAAGATCCTGGCAAACAGAATACAGAGAATTATCAAAAAGATTATACACCCTGACCAAGTTGGATTCATCCCAGGGATGCAAGGATGGTTCAACATACGTAAATCAATAAATGTTACATACTATATTAACAGGCTTAAGGACAAAAATCATATGGTCATCTCAATTGATGCAGAAAAAGCATTTGACAAAGTACAACACCCATTTATGTTCAAAACTCTACAGAAGATTGGAATAGATGGTCTCTATCTCAAACTAGTAAAAGCTATCTACGAGAAACCTTTAGCCAGTATCATACTAAATGGTCAAAAATTGAAACCTTTCACACTAAGATCAGGAACAAGACAAGGGTGTCCTCTCTCACCACTTCTGTTCAATATAGTTCTGGAAATATTAGCCATAGCAATTAGGCAAGAGAAAGAAATAAAAGGAAGAAAGATTGGAAAAGAAGAAGTTAAATTGTCATTATTTGCTGACCACATGATACTCTATCTAGAGGATCCTAAAAACTCAATTAAAAAACTGCTGGACCTAATCGCCAATTTTATAAGCGTAGCTGGTTACAAGGTCAACGTTCAAAAATCAATAGCCTTCGTATACACAAAGAGTAGACCCATTGAGATAGAAATTGGAGAGTCAGTCCCTTTCACAATAGCACCCCCAAAAATAAAATACCTAGGGATCAATCTAACAAAGGAGGTGAAAGACCTCTACTCTGAAAACTATAGCACTCTGAAAAAGGAGATAGAAGATGATATCCAAAAATGGAAAGACATACCTTGCTCCTGGGTAGGAAGAACCAATATTGTCAAAATGGCTATACTCCCAAAACTACTCTACACATTCAACGCAATCCCGATTGAAATCCCAACAGTATATTTCACAGATCTAGAGAAAAATATCCAAACTTTCATCTGGAACCACAAAAGACCTAGAATAGCCAAAGCAATTCTAAGCAACAGGGACATGGTGGGGGGTATTACAACTCCGAACCTGAAAGTATACTATAAAGCCACTGTGATAAAAACTGCATGGTACTGGCAAAGTAACAGACCCGAGGATCAATGGAGTAGACTAGAAGTTCCAGAAACTACTCCAGATACACTGAGCCACCTTATCTTTCACAAAGGAGCCAAAAATCCTCAATGGAGGAAAGATAGCCTCTTTAACAAATGGTGCTGGAAAAACTGGGCTTTAACTTGCCAAAGACTAAAACTAGATCTAACTCTTTCACCATGTACCAAGCTAACATCAAAGTAGATAAGAGACCTAAATATTAAGACAGACACTCTAAACCTTCTGCAAATCAGGTTAGGTAAAACTCTCCAAGACATTGGCTTAGGGAAAGACTTCATGAACAAAACTTCTATAGCACAGGAATTGGCTGAGGAAATCAACAAATGGGACCTCATTCTTTTAAAAAGCTTCTGCACAGCAAAGGAAACCACCAACAGTGCAAATAGGCTACTAACAATGTGGGAAAAAATCTTTACCAGCTGTTCTTCAGACAAAGGGCTACTATCTAGAATGTATAAAGAGGTAAAAAAAAATCAGCCCACCCAAATTTAATGACCCAATTCAAAAATGGGCATCTGAAATGAACAGATATTTTTCAGAGGAAGAAGTAAGAGAAGCTAAGAAGCATATGAAGAAATGCTCAACATCATTAGTCATTTGAGAGATGTAGATGAAAACAACATTGAGATTTCATCTCACTCCACATAGAATGGCTGCCATTTCAGAATCAGCCAACGACAGATGTTGGTGAGGCTGCGGAGAAGAAGGAACTCTTCTCCACTGTTGGTGGGACTGCAGACTCGTACAACCCCTGTGGAGATCAGTTTGGAGATTCCTTAAAAAGCTAGGACTGGAGGTCCCCTTTGACCTGGCCATTGCCCTGGTACGTATATACACAAAAGAATTAAAAGACTCATATCACAGTGACATATGTGCACCATGTTTATAGCAGCCTAATTTGTGATTGCTACATCTTGGAAACAACCCAAGTGTCCATCCACTGGAGACTGGATAAAGAAGCTGTGGTTCTTCTACAGAATGGAGTATTACTCTGCCATAAAAAATGATGAGTTTGAATCATTTATACTTAAATGGACATACCTTAAGGATATCCTCATAAGTGAAATAAATAGGGCACAGATAGGTACATATCGTATCTTTTCGCTATATGAGAAAATAAAGATGTAAATGCGTCCTAGAATTGTATGTTATGTATTGTGAAATAGAAAATGCTCAATGTAAAATAGGGAGAAGGGGGAAAATGATGAGATTCTAACAAAAAAATAAGGAAACAAATTTTATGTATATGGGGGGCGGTAGGATGGGTAGGGCTATGGGAAAAAATAAGAATTAAGTTTTGTCTTATACTGGTACAAATCCCCATTATGGAGTGCAATCACGATGTATGTGTGTGATATACCAATAAAGACTAAAAAATTTTTTAAAAAAGAATGAGGTCTCATTTGCTGATTCTTCTGCAAACTCCTGTACTATAGAGGTTTTGTTCAAGAAGTCTTTCCCTAAGCTAATGTCTTCAAGAGTTTTACCTAACCTGTTTTGCAGCAGGTTTAGAGTGTCTATTTTAATATTTAGGTCTCTTATCCACTTTGATTTTAGGTAGGTACACGGTGAAAGAGCTAGATCTAGTTTTAGTCCTTGGCAAGTTAAAGCCCAGTTTTTCCAGCACCATTTGTTAAAGAGGCTATCTTTCCTCTATTGAGGATTTTTGGCTCCTTTGTGAAAGATGAGGTGGCTCAATGTATCTGGAGTAGTTTCTGTATCTTCTAGTCTACTCCATTGATCCTCAGGTTTGGCAAAGTTTCAACAGTATTTTTTTTAAGATTTGGAATATAATTTCATAAATATAATGGTTCATACTTTCACTGTTGTTACCAGATTTAATGGTAAGTTGTTTTGAAATTCTAGAAATCATTTTATTTATCTACATTAAGATAACTGGTATTGGAATGGGAATGTCCACAAGAAAGAAAAGATCCATGGTAAAAGTAGTAGAGACTATCTCAAAAAGGACAAAAGAAAAGCTGCTGTGGTATTGGTTTAATTTACTCCACTTAGTTTTTACTATCATACATTTAGAAGATATCTACATAGATATGATGATGTTATTCAATAATATATAAGAAATTAAATCACAATGAATTACACTTCTGGTTCATGGCTTGCATTTTACAAAACTATTAGTTGAGCATCTGTTCTGGGTACATTTCTGTGCTTAATGATCAATTTTGTTTTGTTTTTTCAAAGGAGATTCAGTTACTGCTCATGAGATGGTATGTTCTGGGAAGAGATTTCACTGTGAAATAGTCAGAGAATCTCTCAATTTAATAAAGATGTAATAAACCAGGAAAGTAGAGAGGAAGAAGAAACATGACTTCATTTTCATTGCTAAAAAGTACTTTTTAAAAATGTTTTATTTTTGTTTTACTCATTTGTTACTATTCTAAAGGCTTCATATTCTGTGATATAAAATGCATCAAAATAAAAATCTGAGCAAGATGAATGTGATGACTCATATCAAAATCTTCATATTAAAAAATGCTATTTCTGGGGCCAGGGATTTAGCTCAGTGGTTCTGGCACCTGTCTTGCAAGTGAAAGGGCTTGGATTTGATCCCTGGGAACCACATACCATACTGGGTGTGGAGACTCATGCCCAGCAACAACCAGTACCACATACCACAGTGCCGGATGTAGTGCCTCATGCCTGTAATTTGAGCACTTGTGAGGCAGAGGCAGGAGGATTGCTCTGATGTGAGTTTGATGCTGAGTTTAGGGCCAGCCTGAATTACGAATTGAGACCTTTTCTCAAAAAAATAAATGGTATTTCTAAAATCTCTGTGTAGGTCCAGAGACTTAGCTCAGTGGTTCCAGAGCCTGCCTCGCAAGTGCAAGGTCTTGAGTTTAAACTTCGGTACTACATACCACGTTGCCAGGCGTGGTGGCTCACACCTATAATCCCAGCACCTGGGAAGCATTACTGTGGAGGATTACTGTGAGGTCAAGGCTGGCCTGGGCTACATAGTGAGTTCAGGGCCAGCTTAGATCTCTAAGTGAGACCCTCTCTCAAAAAATAGATATAAAGAAATACATAAAATCTCTATGTAATACTGTACCACAGTTTTTGTCTTACACTACATATCTTCTTCCACTCCTTTGAGCTAGGGCCTATTCATCTCATTTCATGTTACAAAGCAGAAAGTCCACAGGACTTGATAGTATCCCCAAGTTCACTCGGACAAGCCTGTGACTAGACACTTCGTATACAGCCACTTGTTCTGTTCTCTTATAAGAAGATATATTCTATTCTCTTATAAGAATATATATTCTCTTATAAGAAGATATATATTCCATATATTCTCATTTCAGTTTCATTTTCTGTGCTCCTTATTTTGTCTTGTCAATGAAAAGGATGACTTTTTGTTCAAAGTTCTAAATTGGAATAAAGAGCTGGAGCAACACTACTAACAAAACAATTGAAAGATTTATATGATGAGGAGAAACAGACAGTATTGCATAACAGGAGTATTTACATTTGCAGTGTTGTATCACTGAAAAATAGTGGAGGCTTCCATATTCACCCTGTTGGACTATGCCTGGTATATCTCAGTGATTCAGCACTTACCGTGTTTGCCTAAGGCCCTGGTTTTGATCACAAAGACTGTAAAAAATTATCCCAAACTATTCTTTCACTGTAGAAAGTAAATGAGTACAGATGAAAGTTTTAAATAATCTCAGTCTGAACAATCAAGTCAGGGAATACAGAAGGCAGTTTGTTCTCTGACCACCTACATATCTTGGGTCCTCTGTCACTGCCAGGGGCTCCCCCAGCTTGCATCAGGCTCTTGTTCTCCACAGTGTCTGCAGATGGGAAACAGATCTACATGATGCACTCACACACACATTCTGATACTTCTTTTTTTTTTAATTGTGAAATAGGTGCATTTTTTATACACATCACGCTCACACTCAACATTGACAATTTGTACCAGTATATGACATGACTTGATTTTCATTTTTCCCAATCTCCTACCCACCCTACAAATCTTCAACCCTATAGACATAAACTTTGTTTCCTTTTTTATTATTACCATCACAATTTTTTCTTTCCCCTTGTTCTTATACCTACTCCCATTTCCCTTTGAACATTTTTTATTTTACACTATATAGCATATATTTTAGAACTCGTTCACACTTTTAGTCTCTCATATCAGAGAAAAGATACAGCATTTACACATCTGTGACCTATTTATTCTACTTATGAGTATATCCTCAAGGTACATCCATTTGAGTATGACTCAAATGACTCAAACTTGTCATTCTTTATGGCAGAGTAATACTCCATTTTATTTCAAAACAAAACAAAAAACCACACAGCTTCTTTATCCAGTCTCCAATTCATGGACATTTAGGTTGTTTCCAAGATTTAGCAATCAAAAACTGAGCTGTAATGAACATGGGTGTACATATGTCACTGTGGTATGACTCTTTTAGTTCTTTCATATGTGTCCCTAGCAGAGAAATAGCTGGGTCAAATGGGACCATCAATCCTAGCTTTTTGAGGATTCTCCAAACTGATCTCCACAGTGGTTGTATGAGTGTACAGTCCCACCAACAGTGGAGAAGTGTTCCTTTTTCTCTGCAGCCTCGCCAACATTTGCCATTGGCTAATTCTGAAATGGCAGCCCTTCTATGTGGAGTGAGATGAAATCTCAGTGTTGTTTTCATCTGCATCTCTTGAATGACCAATGATGTTGAGCATTTCTTCATGTGCTTCTTAGCTGCCTTTACTTCTGAGTCTGGAAAGTGACTGTCCTTCTGAAAGTTAATCCCACAGGGAGCTAGGAAAGAAACTTTGAACCTCGCACCACTACAGAAGGACTGGAGAGGACAAAACCCTGAGGTGTAACAGGGAAACCAGCCAAGTTTACCCTCAGACATAAAATTCCAAGACACTGGACAGGAATGAAAGAAATCCCTGCTACTGAGAAGAAAAAAGTAATAAACTTGAAATGAAGATCTGGACATGGTAACATCATCAGTTGTACTCATTTTCTTTTAGGTCGTCCAAGGTAACTCAGCAAATTTGACAAAATGAGCAGCTTTAGATCTTAAGACAAAAGATTTCCAGGCCATTCAAAGAGTCAAGGTGAGATTGATGAAGAACGAGCACAATCCCCATAAGAACTGCTGAAGTACATGTTCTTCACACTAGCACAAACCAATCCAGAGCTCAAAGTTGTGTTCACATGAAGCAGCTTTTATCTCCTCTTTGAGGATGAAAGGGAATTTGCATCCTTAGAATGAGAATCTTTGAACACTTCAGAGAAGATTTCCAAGAGTCACCTACAAGATATTGAAGAACATAAGCCACATACCCCATGTCAGTGAGAGTCACTCAGAATTTTCTCTAATCCCAGTCTTCAAAGACACAGCTCAAATATTTTAGGCAGTGATTTATGTCATTTTCTACAAAAGGGCCAAAGGGAAGGAAAGATGCTAATATTATCATAGAAGCAAGAAAATAATAGGAGGAGGAATGCTGGGGTCACCTCAAGTGTAGATTTGGAACTATTGTGACACTGTGTGGAGCACACACCATGAAGCCTCATTCTGGTTATTACAATTGACAAGTATGTAGCCAGAAAAGCCCACACTTATTTTCTGCTGTTAGGTCACTGGTATTAAGGTGTCTCATTTCGAGGAAATATCCTCAGGTTGAAAGGCAGGGAATAAAACATTTCACCAGAACTCAACCCAGGGAATGAAGGTGGGGTCTAAGATACTCATGAAGCCTTCAATGGAGGAGACAACTGGCTTCATAATCTATTGTTCAATATCAGTTCAAGAAAACATAGAGAATGTTTCTGAGGTTAAGCTCTCCTTGTCTTCTTTAAATCAGATTAATGGAGGTGAAATCACTAGTAGGAAAATGTACCACAAGGGTCACACAGTGGATCTTATCCATGCCATAACTGTGTGTCTTAGTAGCTTTTGCATTGCTGAGACCTAATACTCAACACAAAAAGCTTGAACAAGGAAAGAGTTTGTTTTTTGTTGGTTTTTTGTGTTTGTTTGTTTATTTTGAGGATTGGAGTTTGTACAGGTTTTCAGTCCATAATCAGAGTGCCAAAGCAGGGAAGCATGGAAAATGGGCTCTGCAAAGGAGAAAGAGCTCATGATATCACAGGCAGGAATCAGAGGGATTAAGAGAAGAGTAAAGACATATAACCTTTCAAATCCACACTGACCCACCTATTCCCACCTGGCTTCACCTCCCAACATCTCAGTCAACTATAAAACCATCAGTGGACTAATCCACTATCACATACCTGTGATATAATCACCTCTGAAAGGCCCTACTTATGAGCACATGAGCCTTGGGGAAACATCTAGATATAAACCATAATACTCTGCCAAATATATCCCCTTCATTATATGCCTTGCACTAGTCTTATCAAATAGATCAGGCCAGAATAAACTCTTACACGTAGAACTCAAGGCTTATAGAGTGTGATAACCCGCATGTGTCACGTGGTTCACCAGCACCCTTGAAAGAGGCAGGGGTCAAGTGGCAGCACAGAACTATCAATGATAGGCGCATAAAATGGATTGGAATTTTATCTGAGTTTTTACTGAACTTATATAAGTAGAAAAATATTAGGGCAAATAAATAGAAATCTCAATGAAATATTAGCAACAAAGCATCATGATCCAACAACTAGTTGACAGATTTGAGCCAATTTACAGACTTGAACTCTAATGAAGAGGAATCCGGGTCCCTTGAAGGAAGGATCTTTAGTCACTGCCAAGAGTCTAGAGTGTTAATCTTCCCCCTTTCTTCTCCAACAGAATCTAAGGACTTTACCAGGATAACTGTGCATTGGGGAAATGAAAATGGTTAGACACTTAGAGGACTACTGGACACTGCCTCTGAAGTAACGCTGATTGCAAGAGATTCAAAACATCCTTATAGCCCTTCAGTAAGAGGAAGTGCACTTTGGAGGTCATGTGATCAATGGAGCTTTCACCGATATTGGACACATTGTGAGTCTAAGAGATCCCATAATATATCCAGTGGTCATTCCCTAATTCCAGAATGCATAATTGGGGTAGATACATGTATTATTTAACAAACTGCTAGCATTGGTTCCCTACCCTGTGGTGTGAGGGCTATTATCATAAAGAGGCTGAATGGAAGTCATTAGAGTAGCCTCTATGTGGGAAAATAGAAAATCAAAAACAATATTGCATCACTGGAGGGACTGCAAAGATCAGTGCCATCATCAAGAACTTGAAAAATGTAGAAGTGGGCGGTTCTCACCACATTCCAATTTAATTCTCCTATTTAACTGTGTAAAAGAAGTCAGACAGGTATTAAAGAATGGTGGTGAATGGCCAGAAGATTAATTAAATTGTAATTCCACTTGCAATTGTTATACCAGATGTAGTTTCCTTGCTTGAACAGATTAACACATCTCCTGATACCTGGTACACAGATATTGACTTGGCCAAATCCCTTTTCTCTATAACTCATTGTAAGGCCCACCACAAGAAATTTGTTTTCAGCTGGCAAACCCAGCAATACACCTTTACTATCCTACCTCAGCGATATATTAACTCTCCAGCTTTGCTTCTCAACTTTGTTCACAGGGAGCTTCATCATCTTTCTCTTCCACAAGGTATAAAACTGGTTCAATACATTTCTGACTTTATGCTGATTGAACCAATTGAACAGAAGGTAGCAACCATTCTGTACTTGTTAGCACAGCATTTATGGGCCAAAGGATGTGAAAGCTAAAGTTCAGGATTCCTATATCTTACCAAAATTTGTAGGAGTCCAGTGGGGTAAGGGCATGCAGAGATATCCTTTCTATGGTGAAGTAAACATTGTTCCATCTGGTCCCGTGCACCACCAACAGAGGCAAAATAACCAGTGCACCATTCAGGATTTTGGAGCCAACACATCACTTGCTGGAGTGTGCTACTCCAACCAGTTTACCAAGTGATTTGAAAAGCTATTACATTGAAACAGGTCCTAGAATAAGAGAGAGCTCTGGAGAAGGTCCAGAATTCTATGCAGTCTGCTGTGCCAGGGAGGCCATATGATCAAGAGATCCAAAGATGGTTGGGGTGCCAGTGGTAGACTGCAATGCTGCTTGGAGTCACTGGACTATGAACTATAGCAGAGGCAATGAGGATTCAGGAGCAAGCCACTAGCCTCACCTGCAGATAATTACTCAACTTTAAAAATGCTCTGAAGCTGCTATTGGATCTTAGTGGCAAGTGAACACTTGTCTATGAGATCAATTTACCATGTGACCTGTGCTGCCATGATCTAGGTGGTCTCTGGCCCACCAGGTCAAAAAGTTGGATGTCCACTGAAAATTTCCATTATTAAATGGATGTGTTTTATCTGTGAATGGTGCTGAGCAGGTCTGGGAGATACAAGTAAGTTCCATAAAGAATTTGCCAAATGCCCATGGTTCCTAGACTTGCAGCACTGCCCTCTTTCCACCAGCGTGTGCCTACTGCATTATGCAGTGCAGCAACCATATGATCAGTTGATGGAAAAGGAAAAGACTGGGGCCTGATTTACACATGTTGTGCAGACACCACCTAAACTTCAGAGAGCTGCAGCACTCCAGCACATTTCCAGGACATTTTTGAAGGACAGTGGGGAAGGCAAATCTCCACACTGCTCAAGTTAGAGAAATGGACCTGGTCACACACTGTGTTCAGAAGGAAGAGTGGCCAGGTATTGCTATTACATACTGATACATGGGCTGCAGCCACTACTTTGGCCAAGTGTTCAGGGACTTGGAGGAAACATTACTTGAAAGTGGTGGAGTGAAGAGAAATGTGGATAGACCTTTCCATGTGGAGAAATGACGTCTGTGTCCTGTGCTAATGCTCACTGAAAGGTACTTCAGCAGAAGAGGATTTTAATGACAAAGTGAATAGGCTGTCCCATTCTGAAGGTAGCAGTCAAAATTCTTCCTCAGCCACTGCTGTCTTTGCTGAAAAGACTGCTGAACACAGTGGCCATGGAGACAGGGACACAGGCTTTGCATAGGCTCAGCAACAGGGTCTCCCACTCAAGAGAAGACTGGCCTGGCTACAGCGACTGTTAAATGCTTACTATGCCTGCACCAGAGGACAATACTAAGTTAGTGTGGCATCGTCCGCCACTGTAATCAGCCTATGAACTGCTGGCAAATTAATTTCATTGGACCATGTTGGTAATGGAAAAGGTAGACATTTTGAGTTAGTGGCATAGATATTTATTTTGGGTATGGAATTGCCTTTCTGGCATACAATGCTTTTCCCAAGCTGTGATCTTGTTTTTTTGGGGGTTTTTTTGTTTTTTTTTTTTCTTAAGACAGGGTCTCACTTTGTAGTTCAGGCTGTCCCTGAGCTCACTATGTAGCCCAGGCAAGCCCTGAACTCACAGCAATCCTCCTGCCTCGACCTCCCAAGTGCTGAGATTGCAGGCATGAGCCGCGACGCCCAACATGGCGGTATGTGTGTGCGGTACTGATTGCTGGTAGGGTTGAACCACC
>PVIR01036205.1:0-15894 GCA_004026965.1 Petromus typicus
GGAACCACTGAGCTAACTCCCCGGCCCCAAACCCTTTTCTTTTAACCAGTACAACTCTCATTTTTATCATATTCAGTTACTGAATATTGTGTGTATATGTTTTTATGTGAATGTATGTGAGTTCTCTAAAGAAACACAACCATTAAGGTATTATGTGTGGGTTTGTGTAGAGAAAGAGACTCGGGAGGAGGCAGAGCCGGAGGGACAGAGACACAGCGGAAAAGTGGAAATGTTTCAGCCACACTGACCAACGTCTGCCCAGCCCCATCCCGGGAAGAGAGAAGGTGCCTCTCCAGGACACCCTGGAAGAGTGCGCTCTCCCAGGGGACACCTGTGTCTGGAAAAGACGCGTGCAGTCGGGGCAGCCCTTCTCCCCGTGCTCATCTGATAGGGCAGCACGCTGCACCGTTCCAGTTCCTTTGGCGAGGCTTGTTTGGGCTCCTTGCTACTATCATGTTGGGGAGCCCTGGCCCTCCTCGTTCCAATGCCTGGGCTCACTGCCCTGCTCCATGCCACGTTCTAAAGGCTTTCAGGAGGAGACTTGTGCTCTAGGACAAGGTTGGGTGGGCACCTGGCCCTTCAGCCTACCAGATGCACTGATTGTAATAGAGCAGCGCTGGTCGGTAGTGACACCAAACCCTGCGAACTGAGCGGTGAAGCGGAGAGAAGGGGGGGAGGGGCAGGCGGGGGAGAGACTCTGACTGCTGGGTCCAGTGAGTCCGGAGCTGCATGGAGCACCCTCCTCTCTCGACACACCCCCACTTTCCGCACACAACTCCAGACAGATTTCACGAGAAGTCATCCGGGTGCCGAGCTCTTTCCGAGTCTCCTCTCTTTACTGTGCTCTCAGCCCGGCAGCAATCATGGCCTTTGCAGTACCAGAAATAATAGTCAGGGGTCTGTTTTACAGAGACCCTTCCTTTCCCGTATTTACACACACACACACACACACACACACACACACACGGTAAACTTTTTAAAATCCAGGGGGAAAAGTATATCTTGATAGTTTTGGCAATCACTGCCATACTTGTTCAAAAATTTGTATTCATATGACTTTATTTTGTCCATCTTCCCTGGTCAGCGTCATCTTGGTACTCATTTTGAAATACAGAAAGGAGGGAAAGACAGGAATTAAACAAGAAGAGAAAGCCTCCATGCCTTCATGTAATGACATTTAACGAGCTTTGAAACATTTGAGTTTATTTTAAACTGATACCTAAAAATATAAAAACTTCATATTTTTGGAGTACCATGTCATGTTTCAATACATATGTACTGTGTAATGTTGAAATCGGATTAAATATATTTCCTCAAACATTTATCATTTTTCTAATGAGAACACGTTTCTTTCTTTAGCTTTTTGAAACATACAGTACCTCATCACTGTGTCTACTCCATCCTCGGCACTGTAGCACTGCAGAGCCGATAGTCCTATCTACTTATAACTTACTCCCTATTGACCAACCTTTCTCCAGCCTTCCCCTGCTCTACCCACTATGGATGACCACTCCTCTACTCCTAGAGACTACAAGGTCAACTTTTTCATATTCTGCATAAGAGTGAGATTCTGTAGTAATTGACTCTCGCTTCACTTACTATAATGATGCCCAGTTCCATCCGTGTTGTTACAAAAGACACAATTTTATTCATTTTATGGCTGACTAGTGAAAGCGAAATCCAGGCCTGGCTGGGTCAAGTACACCACACATACGTCTCTTAGCACACAGAGAGAATAATAGAGACACTAGCACACCTGTCTCGGTGCGTAGAAACTTGCTTAAGGCTGTCTGGAGTTCAGCCCTGCCAGCTTGATCGGGATTCCTTCTCCCTCGGCCCCAAACCACGCAACCAATCCACAGCCGCCCCATACAACCGCCCGCCTCTCTGCGTGCTCCAACCAATCCGCTGCCAACCTGTATGGTTACTCCCGCTGACGTTCGCTTTATAAGTGTGTGCATTGCCTAATAAATGCGGAAGTTTCCTTGAAACTTCCCTGGAGTGTGTTTGGTGACTCTAAGACCTCACTCTCAGCCTCAAGCCGAAATCCATTTCTTCAACAGCCTTGAAACGACAACACGCTGGTACGCCATTGTGTATATGTGCCACATGTTATCTGTGTATCCACTGAAACACTTAGGTTGTGATTTTCTTGGCTATTGTGAATAGTACTACAATAAACGTGAGTGCAAAGATGCTTCTTTCCCGACATAACCATAGCATTTCCTCAGAAAACATACCCAATAGTGGCAATGGTTGTGCAGATTGTAGTTCTATTTTTATATAATTTATTAACTAATTTTTTTATACCAGGAATCAAACTCAGAGCCTTGCACTTGTCAGGTAGGTGCTACACTGCTAAGCTACATCTCCAGCCCTATTTTTAATTTTTTGAAGAGCTGCTATATTGCTTTCAATAATGGCTGGATTAATTTACATTCCAACTAGTAGTATCTAAAGGTTTCATTTTCTCCACGTCTTCTCCAGCATTTGTTATCTTTGGTCTTTTTGGAAACAGTCACTTAATGAAGTAAGGTGATATCTCATTATGGTTTTGATTTCTTTCTTTTCTCTTTTTTGGTAGTGGAGATCGAACTCAGAACCTCATGCTCATGAGGTGGGCGCCGAAAGCACTGATCTAGATTCCCCAACCCTATAGTTTTGATTTCTTTTTTTTATATGAATAGATAAGAAAATTTATTACTTTTAAAATTTATCTTTTGTGGTACTGGGAACTGAACTCAGGGCCTTGATACTCCCCATCTCTTTCTGTTTTTAATTTAAATGCTTTTACCTTTTATTGAGTTTATTGTGACGTTTTAGGAATACATTATGGTCACATTCAACATTGAGAATTTGTAGCTGTACATAATGTATCTTGATTCTCACTTTTTCCCATTCCCCTGCTCTCCTTACAATCTCACCTCCTGTGTATGTTTCTCTTGTTTTGTTCTTACTATCAAATTTTTCTTTCTCTTCCATGCTTTCAATACCCCTTATTTCCCCAAACCATTCTGTTTCTCTAGTCTGAAACTGAAGGTGTAAATGAAGTCCAGACTGTATGATAGGTATTGTGAAGTGAGAAAAAAAATACTCAATAGTTTTTTTAATTCATTCCCCCAATGGCTACTGAGTGATGTTGACAACTTTTTCTTACACTTCTTGGCCATTTCTGTGTCCTGATTGATACCAATTTATATCTTTTGTGCACACACATATGTTTGTTCATGTTTCTGGAGAATGAGACTAGGGACACTCCTTGTTTAAAATTGTTTTGAGACAAGATCTCACTAAGGTGCCCCCGCTGGCCTTGAATTTGTGATCCTTCTGCCTTAACCTTCTGAGTAGTTAGGATTACAAGCTTGGGCCATCCCTACTTGGCTATTACATATTTTACATTAGATTATTTTTATTGCTGTTGTTACTGAGTTTTTTGAGTTCTTTATATATTCTAAGTATTAATACTTTGTCATAAGTATTTTGCAAATATCTTCTCCCATTCTGTAAGTTGTTTCTTCATTCTGTCATTTCCTTTGGTGGTAAAAATATAAAGGTATTTTAACTCAGCCTATTCCTTGCTTTGTAACCCATGTAGACTGGTAAGACGTTGGTTTTCCTCAATCTCTTCTTGTTCTTTCCCACAGATCCATTTCAGGACAGCTAAACTCTAGTAATTCTCCCTGAGATTAGAAAGAGATCTTCCCATGTTCTCTGACATAGTGCTGGCTGTTTTCTTTCCTCCATTCCTCTGTCTCCATTTTTCACCACCTACTTGGTGTTTCTCCAACTCAGGCTTCTCCCCATTGTGCACACCCATGGCAATGAGCCTGTAACTTGCCAGCCTGTCTGCATGTTCATAATTACTCAAGGTCTGGCTTTCCCATTAGTCCATGAACTCCATGGGAGAGAGACTGACTACCCACTGTCTTCCCCCCAGCGCCCAGGAGCCCCTCATAGGCACCATTCTGATATCACTCCTTTTGCCTGGAGGACTCTTCTCTGTTGGTGGAATTTTTTTTTCCAGTATTTAAATAAAACCTTTCTTAAAAAGCAACTTCCACTACTGTCTGGAAAAGATGTCAAGGGCCTCTGAAACCCAATTTGCGTACTTGCCTTCCACCTTACTTCAGGGTCATGGCAGATGGCTTTCCCTCCTACCTCCAGAAGCAACTGAATAGTTTGCAGCTGAAGCCCCAGTATACAGCCAGTGGTGATGATGTTGTAGTGCCAGCACTTTGGGAGGCTGAGGCAGGAGGATCACAAGTTCAAATCTAGCATGGACAACTTAGCAGTTTAGTGAAACTTTATCTCAAAAAAAAAAAAATTGAAAAGAAGCTGAGGATATAACTCATTTTGAAGGCTTTGGGTTCAATCCTTACTATTTCAAAAAACCAAAAATAGATCAAATATCATTTCCTTTGCCACATTCATTGGAAGTACTCTGATTTAGTGTGGAAGATTTTACAACAGCATGACTCCCAGGAAGCTAGAGTTATTAGGGAAGATTGTGGGGGATGGCTGCCACACTTTAATTCTGTTTTTCTCCAAGGGAATTGGCAAGGGTTAATAGAAACCTCTAGCAATGCAGGCTGGTGAAGAATTCCAAGGAAGAAAGCAGTAATGAATGAAAAGAAGTAATTCCCCAGCCTCATTCTTTGCCTCTTCTTGCTTTGCCAGGTTGACTTCCAAACACTGGAGAAGTTGTGAGACAGGAGGTAGTGCACAGAGCCACAGTGGTCTAAAGGACTCATGAAAAGTCTCCCAGAGGAAGTGGTGTTTAAGGTGAGACCCATGAATTGGAAAGGAAGAACTTTCAAACCGAAAAATCTTAGATACATTGGTGTTAAAATGAGAGAAGAGAGCTGGTGTGCAGCTCAGTCGTAGAGCACTTGCTAGCATGTATGAGATCCCAGTTTCCATCCCTAGCACGGTAAACAAAATACTAACCAAACAACAGTGTAAGCATAACAAAACCAAACCAAAGAGAAATGAGAGAAAAGAACCTAGTGAGTTCTGAAGAACCGTAAGAAATTTGGTCTGACTAAAGCTGACAGGGTGAAAAGGACGAAGTAAAATGTGAGAAATAGACAGTTTTTTTCTCTCATAGAAAGTTCTAAGATGGCTTTTGCAAGAAGAGAATTTTCTTGAATGGCTCTGCACAGTATTGACACAGCTATTGAGGCCCTGAAATGTTGTTTAGTGTGACAAAGCTGGATTTTATTCAGGAATTCAGGAGCTGAGTTTATTTAACTTTTCATTTTTTGAAGCAAAGCATTTATTGGTACATTTTAGATGTACATAAATGTAACACTCTTCATAGGAAACTTGCAACGGTTTGGTGTATTTTGGTTCCTCTTTTTTTCCCACTTCCCTCTATGGAATCCTTCTGCCCTCCCAAAACACAAAGATCTTTGTTTCCATTTTTCCTTCTATTGTCATTTATTTTTCTTGTCCCTTCCTTCTGTTCTCTTTCCCCTCTCTCTGGTTCCCTTTCTCATTTGAACATTTTCTTCCTACTTCCCAATATCTACTATACATTTTAGTCCTTATTTCCACTTTTGGTTTCTCATACCAGAGAAACGATGGGCTAGTTAAACATGTGTGTTTAATTTACTTCATTTAAGAATATGGTCTCAGGGCCAGTGATGTAGTTCAGTGGTTCCAAGGCCTGTCTCGCAAGTGCAGTATCCTGGGTTTGATTCCTGGCACAAAAAAAAAAGAGTCACAAAGTGCATCCACTTAACTAGAAATGTTTGAAGCTTATCCTCTTTGTGGCAGAATAATGCTACATCATATAAAAAATCGGATTTATCCATTCTTCAGTTGATGGGCATTTGGACTGTTACCAAGATTTAGCTATTACAAATTGTGTCGCTAAAGACATAGGTATGTGCATATTGGAAGAGCTGCATTTTACTTTATTATTTTTGAACTGAATTGTAAAATTCATTAATTTAATTGTTTAAATACCTGAACTCGACTATTTGCAACTGTATTGGACAACACAGCTCTCAGAAAGATTTGTCTGAATAGCAGTCAGAGGAAGCAAGGCTATAGTTTTCTATGCAAGCACTGGGCCCTTCAAACTTCAAGATACCATAATAAACTACCCCAGTGCTTGACAAGCGTTAGTCAAGGGTTTGATGGTATTTTTCCTTTGCTAATCCTTGCAAAGCTGTTTGTTATTGAGCTGGATGTTGGAACAAGAACAGTCTAAAGACACAGGGACTGTTTCTCAGGTGGCAGAATTTGAGAAAAGTATATCTACCACCCAGGACCAGGGCCAAGTCCACTACGTTCTAAGAGAACGCTGTAGTGGCTATGTCTAAACTTGTACCTTTTGCAATAAAACAAGTAGCAGCTTCCTTTCTTCCTCTCACAGTTCCATAACTTTGCGGTAGGGTTTAGGAGGATAAGGTTAAAAAAATTGAGCAGTTCCTAAAGCCTCACATACACACACAAAAAAAGTATAAAAATGTGTACACACTGTTTGGAAACCAGTGGTTTGGGATACTGGATTCTGCTACGGTCTTTCCATACATTTGCCTGCTGCTTGGGCATTCATGTAATGTAGTGATAGTCACTAGGATAATAAAAACAGCAGCTATGTTAATTGAGTGCTTTCAAATTCCGGGTACTGTACTAAAATATTTCGTATCCACCACTTCAACTCAGTCCTCAGGGCTGTTCTTTATAATCTCCATTTCATAAACAAGAGAAATGAGGTTTCTTCCATGAGTTAGGGTAAACTAGTCCAAGGTCACACAGCGAGAAAGTCGCTGAGTAGGGACTGAAGCTGCCTGATTACAAATCCTAGGCTCTTAATCACTTCGCAGTACGCACACGCGGGTGCCCCAGTGACGGAGAGGATTCGGCAGGCAGGGTCTGTGCAATACCATGATGCTTCCAGTGCGTAGCCTGGACGTCACTGGACTCACACTGCCACCGTACAGATTGGAAAAACTGCTGAGAGAGGCGAAGCAACCCGCTCAAGGTTGTACAGCCGGCAGAAGGAAGAGATGCCAAGCCAAGCTGCTCGCGGAGGCGGCCTGGCGACCTGCCGCTCAGTTTAGGTAGGTGGGCGCTCCTTTGCGAGACTCCGCCCACGCGCCCCGACGCCACGCCTCCGCCGCGCACGCGCTCTGGGCGGGCTGCGCCGCCGGACGGGTGGCGCGCGGGCGGCGGGCGCGAGGACGGCGGCGGGGAGCGTGCGCGCTGTGACGTGCCAGGCGCCATGTTGGAGGGTTGGTGGTAGCGGCTCGGGGAGGTGCTCGTTCTCTTGGTCTCGCTCTGTCGTTCGCTTCCCCCGGCTCCCTTCGGTGCCCCCCCCGGTCGCCTGCGTGCCGGAGTGTGTGCAAGGGAGGGGGAGGGTGTCGGGGGGGTGGGGGGAGGCGCTCCGGTCCCCGGGAGACCCGCGGAGGGAGGCGGAGGCTGCGAGGGACTCCGGGAAGCCATGGACGTCGAGAGGCTGCAGGAGGCGCTCAAAGGTGGGGGTAGCCGCCCCCGCTCCCTTCCTCCTCACCCCAGCGGCCCTCTCTCCTCTCCATGCGGAGCGGGCGGCTGGGCAGGCCGGGGCGGACGGGGACGCGCCTGCCCGGTGCCCATCCCCCTCCGCTTCCCCAGGGTGGGGAGCCCCGTGGGCAGCTCCCTCCCGCCCGGCGCCGGGCTTTGTGTCGGCCGGCGGCGTCTGGGCTGGGGGAGGGGAGCGGGAAGCTCTTGCGGGGGCCCCAGCCCTTCGGCCCCTTCGGGCTCAGGCCGCGGGCCGGCCCCCTCCCTCGGTGGCGGGCTCGGTCATTCGCCAGGCCTCCTGCCTACGGTTGGGGTGAGAAGCGAAGAGGGGGACAGCAACTTTAAAGTTATCCCAGGGAGCCTCTTCGTGCATGTAAAGTCTTCCTACGCGCCCTAATTCTGAGGTGGTCTCTTCCAAGCAACAGGCTTGAGAACCATGATTCTCAAACTTGTAATAGAGTGAATTCAACGTTTTGAGAATTATTCTTTGACATTCAGCATCATTTGGCGATGGGTAGCTGGTGTTTCTCAAAAGGCAGATCTGTGCACTTCATTTCGAGAAACAGTTGTGGGAGCCTTGCAATTTTTAATCTTAACCGCATTCCTATATGGATTCTACTTCTGGTGTTCCTCCTCGACCACATTTTGAGAAACTACGTGAAAGATGATTTGGCCAAGTCCAATACCCCTGTTAGGATTCCTAATTTGAGGGTGACTTGTTGAAAGTCGAACCTGGAGTTGAGGTGAATCTGTATTTGAGTGGCTGTTTTTTAAAAGTTGTCAATAATATGGGAAAGCAATAGGAATAAAGTTTTAGTTTGTAAAGGACATTTGAGGAAACTAATGATATTTCTTTTCCCTTATTTAGATTTTGAGAAAAGGGGGAAAAAGGAAGTTTGTCCCATCCTGGATCAGTTTCTTTGTCATGTAGCCAAGACTGGAGAAACAATGTGAGTTGAAAACATGTATTGGTTGTTACAGAGCTATCAATCATTCATTTGCTTAGCAAAGAGGAAAAAAGTATTTAGAAAGAAATAATGCATCTGTCTAAATAGGCAGAGACCTGCCATTTAAAGACAGTATTAAATGTAGCTGGGGTTGGGGATGCACACCTGACATCCCAGCTACACTTCAGGCTGAAGCAGGAGGATCTCATGTTGCTGGCCCGCCTGAACAACTTTAGTGAAGAACATCTCAAAATAAAAAGACCAGAGATGAGACCTAGTTATAGAGCATTTGCTGAGCATGTGTGAAACGCTTGGTTTAGTTCGCATTGCTCCACAATGAATTTTTGAAATTTATGTTAAAGTTTTATGTGTGTCTATACTTATGCATATTTACAGAATTTACAAGTCTGAAAAGAACCAGAGAAAGGAAGAATCCCTATCCCTTATTAACCTTTTTGGCCTTGACAAACAAGTTTATTTCCAGAATTTGTGGCATTGATTGTTTTTTTGTTATTTTCTCATGTCCTCTCTTCAACCTTTTATTTTCATATTTATATATGTGAATGTTTGAAGTGCAACCTCTATTTATTGTCATGAGGACTCAGAATGGTTATCTGACAAATTCCAGATGCTAAAGTTCTGGCTGTCCTGTAAACTTTCAAGGATAGCTAACTTGTTACATATGCTGAGCATTTTATTAGGCTTGTTTCCAAATGTTCTCAGTGTGCAACTTACTTTAGAGTTGGTGCTATTTTCAGAAGGAAAATTCTAGTTCATTATTTGTCATTTGTGTGGAACAAGTTTTCACACTGGCCAACTTAATTTGTAGAGGACAGTACATCTTTGTCTTTGGTACAGTCTGGTGAGGTGGTGGCAGTAGGAAGGAAAACGATTCCTTTTGAGTTCAATGTTACTGTGTGGGCTTTCAGTTTAAGAATGTAGCTTTTAGCATCATAATATATAATTTTTCAGTCTTCATCGCGAAGTGTTCATTTCTTACGAAGGTCCTGGTAGTTTAGCCCAGGGATGCCATGCCTGCCGGGAAGCACATGATTTTGAGTTTGACTCCTAATAGCAAATAGGGGAAAAAAAGGATTTACTTATATTTTAGTCTGGCTTTCAGGTAACTAACCTAATTCTAGAGCAAAAAATTCAGATGCTGTAATGAATGCATGATATAACAATCATGTATATAAGTTGAACTTCCTTCAATTTGGATTAAAATGCATCTGTCAGTCAGGCGTAGTATGAGCCTGTTTCCAGTTATTTGAGAGGCTGAGGCAGGAGAAGCACAACGTATGAGATTCTCGGTACTATGTGTATATGTGTATATATGTGTGTGTCTCTTTTAGTTAGACTTTCCTGGTCACTGAGATGCAGTACCTGACACCCATAACTTAAAAGAAAAGGCATACTTTTTATTTTGACTCATGGTTTAGGCTTCAGAGAAGAAACAGGATGGCAGAAGGGCTTTACAGAAGAGAAGCTGCTCATATTATGGCAGTCAAGAAGCTGAGCACTAAGCTCAGTGTGTGGTGCACACCTGTAATCCCAGCGCTTGGGAGGCTGAGGAAGAGTGAGGCCAGGCTGAACTACCTGGAAGTGTCTGCTCAAAGGAGAAGGGATTTAAGGAGGACCTTCTGGGTCATGTCCCAAGTGTCTTTTCTGACCAAACTCTGCCTCATAACAACACCTGAGCTGTACTGTGTTTCCATAATTCAGTCACCTTCCAAAAACCTATATGAGTGCTTCATGTTCTTGGATCAACTTCTAGATATAAATCATAACAATATGTGATGTGTAATGCAGTGCATATTAATGTAATGTAACTGTTCACTGTTATATTTGTCTTACATTTTAAAAATGGAATCCTTTAGTGAAAAATAGCATTTTAATCTCAATTAAAAACTTCTGTGGAACACCCTACATTTTAAAAAGTGATGCAAAGCAACCAGTTTGTTTATGTAGATAAGTCTGAAAATGGCTAGACAGTCTCTTTGAAAATTACAATAATTGCTAAAATATAAATGCTTAGCTTGCCACTATTCCTTGAATTACTGGTAGCTTTAAGAATTACAGTGTCAGAGGAGAAGCTTTTTTTTTTTTTTTTTTTTTTTGAGACAGGGTCTCGCTTTGTTTGTACTTCAGGCTGGTCTTGAGCTCAGCCTCAAACTCACATCACAGCAATCCTCCTGCCTCTGCCTCCCGAGTGCTGGGATTACAGGCGTGAGCCACCACGCCTGGCACTGTGGTATGTGGTACTGATTGCTGCTGGGGTGAGTCTCCATGTCCAGTACTGTTACGTATTGAACTCGGGCCCTTGCGCTTGCAAGACTGGCGCTGAAACCACTGAGCTATATCCCTGGCCCAGAGGGGAAGCTTCTTTAGAAAATTTGTGATCTGTAAGATTATCTGAAACTATTTAGAGATGAATACTTAAAACTTTTTATTCAGTTTATTAGGTTTGTATAGTTGTATTCCCTTTTAGATGAAATACATTGGCTTTGAAAATGTAAATGTTTGAAAATTTATGGAAGATGGGGCCGGGGAGTTAGCTCAGTGGTTCCGGCGCCTGTCTTGCAAGCGCAAGGGCCTGGGTTCGATTCCCTGGTAACCACATACCATACTGGGCGTGGAGACTCATGCCCATCAGCAACCAGTACCATATACCACAGTGCCAGGCGTGGTGGCTCACGCCTGTAATCCCAGCACTCGGGAGGCAGAGGCAGGAGGATTGCTGTGATGTGAGTTGGAGGCTGAGCTCAGGGCCAGCCTGAACCATAAAGCGAGACCCTGTCTCAAAAACATCTAAAAAAAAAAGAAAATTTATGGAAGAAAGTTTTTTTATATTGTCTTCTGGATCACCAAAGGGGCTAGGGAAATGATCTGATATTTTCTTGTAGTTACTTTGTTCCAGTGGAGAACTTAGAGTCCCTATTCCCCTTCTATATTCGATATCTGTATATTTACAGAATAAATATATTTACAGAATTTTTGTATTAAAATTTATATTTGGTGTATGTGTGTGCAAGGGAATCATATCTAGGGCCTTGCATATGCTAGGCAGTCAGGCACTCTTACCAGTCAGTACCACTGCAGCCTGAGTTTGTTAATTTTCTTTTTTTTTGTGTCACTGGGGATTGAACTTTGAGTTCTAGTGTGAGGTAGGCAAGTGCATTGTAGTATTATGCTCCCTAAACCTTTGATGTTAAGATTTGCAATTTATGCCTTCAGTTTATGACTAAAGAGTGTAAAATTGAAACAAGAATGAAGAAACACAGTTCAGATCTTTTTGATGTTTTAGGTGGGTAAGTGGCTTGGTTAAGAATTCATAGACTTCTTAGTTCTGACTTTTTATTGATACATGATACCAAGAAAGCATAAGTTTGTAAAACATCTGTTGGAGGGTAGTGTGCTTATTTTTCTTTTAAAAATTGCTTTCACACTTGAGTTTTAGCTTTAGAGAGACTGTAGAATTTTAAGTGTAGACTTCCACTGAGGAAGAGGTTGTAGGGAAATTAAAGAGCATTGGAACAATTTATCTTTCTTTTGTATTAAAGTTACCAATAAATATCTAACTTAGCTAGGAAAGGTGCCAGTGCATAGAACAGTAAATTGTTATGAAGAGTGATATTATATATTTATGTAAATAAAACAGCCCCCAAGTTAGTTACTTCTGATCATTTCAAAATATTTTGGAAAGATTATTATTATCATTGGCTGTACTAGGGATTTAACCCAGGACTTTGAGTGTGCTAGGTGAACATTCTACCACTGTGCTAAATCTCCAACCCTCTATCATAGTATTTAACATGAATAAAATGTCACAAATTTTAGGAATATTTTCTTGAGCAGTGCTGGTTTTTTTCTTTCTTTTTTGAGACAGGGTCTCACTTTGTAGTTTAGGCTGGCCCTGAGCTCAGCCTCAAACTCATATCACAGCAATCCTCCTGCCTCTGCCTCCGGAGTGCTGGGATTACAGGCGTGAGCCACCATGCCCGGCACTGTGATATGTGGTACTGCTTGCTGCTGGGCGTGAGTCTCCACACCCAGTATTGTATGTGATTATCGGGGATGGAACCCGGGTCCTTGTGCTTGCAAGACAGGTGCTGGAACTGCTGAGCTAAATCCCTGGCCCCAGCGCTTGTTTTTCTAAAGATCACATAGTTTATTACCATGCTGAATATGTAGTAGGTGCTAAATAAACAATTGTGATTGGTTTCAGTTATGAATTAAAACATTCAGTGAATTTGTCTTGGAATTGAAGATATTTGATTGGTGTAAGTTGCTGTTTCTTTGATAGCCAGATTGTGCTTTTGTCATGACTCTAGTTGTCCTTGTTGTCTTGTGTAAGAGTTTTGTAAGAATCCCTACCTTTTAGTGGGAAGCAGTTTAAAAAAATTTTTTTTTTGGTTCCAAGGATTGAATTCAGGACCTTGAGTTGCAGGGCAGGCATGGGAACTGATTTTTGATTATAACCTGGGTACTAAACTTGCCTATTATTGCTGAATTGGTTGTTTCTAACCTGTTCATTGGGCAGACTAGATAAAATGTGTTATTATAATTTATTTAAAATCCAAAGTATAGAGTTAGTCTTATTCCATGCCAAAAATATTGGTTCTAAAGGAATACAAGAAATGATAGGGTTGGAATATCCCGTAATTTTTATAACATTACACAACAGAAAGTTATACTGCTCTTTACTGCCATTGGTGCAATTGATAACATGTTAAAATTTTTTTTACGTAAATTTAAGCAATTCCTAGAGAAAAAGTAATTGCATCAAAATTATCTGAGCACATTACTATGCTGTCCTCTTTTTAGCTGTCTTTTTTTTTTTTTTTTTTTGTGATACTGGGGATGAACTTAGGACCTGAAGCTTACCAAGTAGGCCCACAGCACCCTTGATTGACATCTGTGGCCATAGCTGTCCTTTCTATGTTAGTTTTGCAGTACCTTTGGATCAGGTGTTAAACACCAGTCCTTGTTGATGTGATGAGTGTCTCTGGTCATTTTGGTTTTCTGAGGCTCATTCTGTAATGTATATACATGTCTGTGTACTGTGTGTAAAGAACACGTGTCTGCACGCGCACATATGCGTGGCCTTACATGCATGTGTCAGGGATGGCACCTAGGGCCTCAAGCATGCTAAGCAATAACTTTGCTACTAAATTATATCCCTAGCCCCTTTTGATAGTTTCCAGACAGATTGCATGGGAACAGTATTTGTAGAGTTTTTGTATGCCCTGTGTATTGTTTGTGTTTTTTACACTTGAACCAGAAATCTTTGACTCATGTTTTCATCCTGAAAAGTGGGCTAATTCTATTTTTTCCTACAGTTAAAATATTATGATGAAAAATACAATGGTAATCTAGCATTTTTTAACTTTAGAAACTACCTGCTCTTCATGCATTGCTGCTTGAAGGATTTTTAAGTACAGTATGTTTTCTAGTTATGTTTTTAAAAACATTTTTAAAAATTAGTTATTTGGGCCACTATACTTAAGTATGTGGTGTGTTCTTATAGTTTATATATTTAAATTTTCTTTTTTCTTTTTTCTTTTTTTTTGGAGACAGGGTCTCACTCTGTAGTATAGGCTGGCTCTGAACCTGCTATGTAGCCCAGACTAACCTTGAACTTTGCAGTCCTCCTGCCTTTGCCTCCCGAGTGCTGGGATTGTAAGCATGAGTCATCACGCCCAGCTAAAAACAAATTTTTAAAGAAGTTCAGGAGAGCAGTTTTTGAGTTGTTTAGTTTTACTCTTCAAGGATTCCTTGTACTTCTTTTTTTATTTGTTTTGTTGGAGACAGGGTCTCGCACTATAATTCAGACTGGCTTCACTACTCACTGCAAACTAACTGTAGTCAAGGCTGGCCTCAGCCTCCTGGGTGCTGGGTTTACAGATGTGGTCTATGAGCCATTCCTTTTTAAAACAGCTTTTTTAGAAATTGACAGAATGGGGCAGGGGATATATAGCTCAGTGGTTCCAGCGCCTGTCTTGCAAGTGCAAGGACCCAGGTTTGATCCTCGGTAACCACATAACAATACTGGGTGTGGAGACTCACCCCAGCAGCAGTCAGTACCACGTACCACAGTGCCGGGCGTGGTGGCTCACGCCTGTAATCCCAGCACTCGGGAGGCAGAGGCAGGAGAATTGCTGTGATGTGAGTTTGAGGCTGAGCTGAGGGCCAGCCTGAACTACAAAGCGAGACCCTGTCTCAAAAAAAAGAAAAGAAATTGACAGAATGTACTGCATTTACTGGAAATGTAATTTGCTAAGTTTTGACATCTACACTCATGAAACCATTACCACAAACAATGAAGATTGTAAAAATGCATGGAAAGTTGTCTGTCTGTGTCTGTCTATCTACTCTTTTTCCTCTAGGCAGTTTTTAATCACCTTAGATTAGTTTGCATATTCTAAAATTTTATGTGACAGGTCATACAGCATGTATTTGTCATCTTTAATCAACATAATTTGAAGTTGAGACCTATGTGAATATCAGCAAATCATTCCTTTTTCTGTGTAGTAGTCCTTGGATGTGTGTGCCTTCATGCTTTATGCTTTTCACCAGCTGATGGATATTTGGATTATTTCTAGTTCTATTATGCATACAAAGCTGCTTGGAACATTTGTGTATGATACTTTGTATGAACACAGCATTGTATTTGTCTAGAATAAATATACAAGATCTTATGCTAGATGTAAATTTAATGAAACTTTAGACTTCACCAGGGAGTTACAGTTTGTATTCCCACCATGTGTTTTTTGAACACAACTATGGTCAGTGCTTTTGAGAGGTATGGTCAAACAGTGCTGGGGATTGAACCCAAAAACCCTTTTTTTCATGCTAATATTATCTGCTTTTAAATTTATTCTGCTAGAAACATACTACATAGTGGTTTTAATTAGCATTTGCCCAATGACTGATGATGGTTGAGCGTCTTTTTATGTGTTAAAACCATTATTCCTCATTGTTAAAGGGATTGTTTAGATTTTTGACCATTTTGAAATGAAATTGTCTGATAGTTTTGAATTCATTATATATTCCAAATGTAAGTCTTTTTTCTGATATGATTGTAAATACTATTTTTTTTAGGTTTTTTTGAGACAGGGTCTCGCTTTGTAGTTCAGGCTGGCCTTGAGCTCAGCCTCAAACTCACATCACAGCAATCCTCCTGCCTCTGCCTCCCAAGTGCTGAGATTACAGGCGTGAGCCACCACGCCCAGCACTAGTGAGCCACCACGCCCGGCACTACGGTATGTAGTACTGATTGCTGCTGGGGTGAGTCTCCACACCCAGTATTGTATGTGGTTTCCAGGGATCGAACCCGGGTCCTTGTGCTTGCAAGACAGGCACCAGAACCACTGAGCTAAATCCCCGACCCTGTGAATACTGTTTTGTGGCTTGCCTTTTCTTTTTTTTTTTTTTTTTT
>PVIR01036206.1:0-15956 GCA_004026965.1 Petromus typicus
GCCGGAACCAGTGAGCTAACTCCCCAGCCCCCCAAACCTATTCTTAGAGCACTCGTGTATTGCTTGGAGTGAAGCCCCTGCCCCAGCTCACTTTCTTGGTAAAGGATATACTTTTGCACTCCATGTGGTTTAACTTACTATTTCTGATTTCTATCAAGTGGCACCAAACATTTGCTGGTAGGCAAGTTTAAGCCAGTATCAAAACCAAAAACTGAAGGGAATGTACTTCTCTTACGACCTGGTATTCTTGTAAGGGGATGAATGACCCCACTAATTATCATACGAACTATTTTTATTACCAAGTGCAGTGGCACTAAACATTGATTTCAGTTCTCAGAAATCCTAATGACTTTGGCCAATAAAAATATTATTTAATAAAAGTTTAGGGCCTTAGTCAACTCATGAAAATAACATAACTTCCTTAAACTCAAGCCCCGTCTTTGCACGTTACTCTAAATCTTCCATGCACTATAGCACACAAAACCCCAGATGGGAAGCAAGGGCCCAGCGACCACTCTGCCCTGTGCTGTGAGTCCTACCATTCTGCAGGCGCGCCTGGGATGCCGCTACCCGCGGAGGGGACCATCCCAGCGTTCCTCTCCTCTGTCAGGGTCAGCCGCATCTCCAGAAGCTGTGCCTCCCGGTCAGCATCATCCTCTGATTTATCTAGAATATCGGGAGAGGGTGTGAGATCCAGAACTTCCCCCCCGCCCCCCTATCCTGGTAAGGACTGGATCAGTGCTGTCTCGGCTCCTGACTGACACTGAGGCGGTGGCCACACAGGTGATTTGGCCAGTCAGGGTTTATGCCCTCAGACAGACCACGCCAGCACCTCCTTCAGAGTATCCTGAAGGCACGGTTGGCTTTGCTTACTATGTTCTGTCTCACTGGTGGGGGTCAGAGGCTGCTAACACATTCTGACAGAGTAAACTTTCAAGAGAAAGAAAGAAAGGCCTGCCACGCCCACTACTGACACATCCACCTGGTGCTTCACTAGGATGGCCCCAGATGGGGTCAGCTGCGCATGGACTCGGGGAGGAGGGAGCTGTGCAGTCTGCTCTTCCTACCAGGTTTGCTGACAAGCTTCTGCAGTTGCTGATCCAAGTATTCCTGGCGTTTTGCTAACACATTTAGCCACTTTCTACGTAGTCTCTCTAAATCTCGATCCTAGAAGAAAATAAGAGAAACCATATAATGTCAAATGGTACAACCAAAACTGATGCTCTATCCTACCCTCTTCCAACATTATTTAAGAACCTAAGTATTATACAATCATTCTCTTTACCAGCAGTGCTCAAGACTCTACCATAAGTCAGAACAGAAACACTTAAGTTAAAGCACTACTTGCTAGAGTGACAATGTTTTCAAAGAATGTTGTCAGGTACTCAGCCATTTCTAATGGCTCAGGGGTTGAACTCAAAGCACTCACAATGAAGTTCTACCTATTCTCTTTGCTGGATGGAGCTCACAAATCTTATTCAACAGTCTTCAGCTTTATATACCTCAGAACCACCAGAAGAATCCTTCTATATTCATAACTACTGCCTCCTCTGTGACCCACTGGGCTCCTGAAGATAACAACACATCAATACTTCCTTGTTTGTTGAATATTTGGGGGGACAGGGATGACAGTGAGAGGATGGGTTATTATCACCAGACTAACAACTCTACCAGTCAACACCTGCAAGCAGGCCAATCTTACCTCATTTCCTTTCATAATGAGGTTACGAGACTGGGTAGGTCAGTGGAATGTTGCAGATGTCGAGTGTCTGGATTTCACTAGGGCACTTAACCAAATAGCCTATGACATTCTTGTGGACAAGATGGAAGAACGTGTAATGCATCTACTTGAGTGAAATCACAGAGGACTCAAATGCCACATCCAGAGAACAGTGATTAATGGAATAATGCCAGCTAGTGAAGAGTCTCTAGTGTTGTGCCATAGGACTCTGCATTTAACCCCATCTGATACAATGTCTTTATCAGTGACTTATAAGAAGGCAGACATTTCTATCAAATTACCATGATGTAAAAGCAGGAGCATGACTACACTGGATGACATAATCAGGCTCTGAAGAGCTTGGACAGCCTTAAACAATGACTAACGACAGGAAACTTCACAGACACAAACAAAATCTGGCAAATTAGGGAAAAAAAGAAAGACAAAATAAAAACCCTAGGCAGCTCCAATAAATGGGTGCTCAGAGGGAGTTGGCTTCGTGTGTGGAAAGCACCTAAGGTTTGAGCCGTACTCAGAGTGAGGCAGCTGAATATGGACCTGGATGGGCAGCTGCACTCAAGGCTGAACAGCTGGGGGATGGTTTGGTAGGGAGCCTGGGTAGAAAGGACACTCATCACGGGGATGTCCTGCCCCTTATACACCTTCCTTCGTGGCCTGTGAAAAAAATACGCATTGTTCTCTACTCTGTTTTACTTTAAGAAAAAATAGTACTGGAATCAAATTTGCTTAATTATTAAGTAACAATACAGCAAGATGTTGGAATTTGTAATTATGTACTTTAATCAAGTTGATTTGATGAGACTAACAGGTGCTCAATTACCTGGTAGCTGTCCATGTCCTCCTCTTCTTCCTAAAGGAAAGATTACATCATGTAGAACCAAAATAATTATTTATCCAATAATCAGGCCATGCTATATAATCTGAATCTTTCCTCTAGAGTTTACATGTTTAATTTAATTAAGATACTATGTTCCCCCCCACTTTCCCTCACCTCCCACTTGAGCTTTCCTGTTGTCAGGAAGTTGAGTAACCCCCCAGGCCCCAGCTTCTCAGAGGAAAGTGAAGAGCACCGTTTGACCTTTTCTGAAGCCAGCACAATGCTCTCCCTGCTGGGCGCACAGTCCCACTCACCGGGGAAATCAGACACCTGCTGGCAAACAGTCTTTATGAGCCAGTGGGGGTTTCTGCAGAGGGCTGGGTGGTGTGGGAAGTAATCATTCTTAGACACTGGGGTGTTTGTGGAGGCTGAGAAGCTTTAACCCTTTGCTCACCATGTGCACAGTAAAGCCAGTAATAGCCTGTGCAGAGATTCCACACAAATGCACTGCATGAAAAATGACATCTCAGGCAAAAACAGAAATGCTGAGAGAACTGTTCACAGAAATTAGAGTTCCAAAGAACTCATCAGTTTGGCTTTGTCTTTCAACAATCACAAGTCATAGAAACTTACATGGAAGTTATCGTGCATCTTGGGGGACCTTGAAGGCCTCACTTTTACACATCCAATGCCAACAGACAGTATGCATTCTTCAATCAGCGGTAAAGTCCCCGACTCCTGCACAGACTTCACTTCAACTTGAACTCGCCGGGACTGGCCCTGCACCAAGAACCTTAAAGTCAGGTTCCTGATTTCTCACAATTTGGTCTAGAGAGACCCCTACAGGCTCCTGCTGAGAAAAACACCTAACTCTGGAGACATTTCACTGTATCTTATAAAATGTTAAGTACTACAAATTCAAAAGTAGTCAGGAAACTAGTTATTTCCCTTTTTAACAAGCAGAAAAAAATCAGAATAAGTAAAGGGTTTATAAGGAAATACTAAAACATTCTAAAATGGGAAAACTAATAAAATTAGATTTACTGATATTCAGATATATACAAATTAAACTAAGCATAATATATCTTTATTTTCATTTGCTAGACTAGCAATTATATTTGAAAAAAGTAATTTCCAATACTGTCCAGCCATTATGAAACAAGTAATTTCCTACACTATAGGGCAGGAATTTAAATTGCTTTAAGCTCTCTGCAGGGCAATATAACTTAAAATATAAGTACCCTTTGTCCTAGCAATTCAACTTTCTAGGGATATATTTTATTTATAAGTAAATAAAACGCATGCATGTAAAGAATCTAAAAATATTGTGAAGAATAACAAGTTATATGGATTAATATTGATAACTTTAAATAAATTTTGCCATATATAATAAAACATTATAGTTACTAAAATCATTCTATAGAGGAAAAAATACGTAATAGATTACAAGAGTCAGCAGATTACAAGAGTCAATATAGTATGATCTACTTCTTAAAAATATGCAAAACAAGTAAGAAATAAAGGCTAATGCTATTTTGGATTAAAAATAATTTTAAACTGCAAATTAAACTGACCACAACAAAGTTGTTTTTGCTTAAGCATGTTTTCATAATAAATCCTGTGTGACTGTGTAGGTACAAAGAATGAACACTACAAACAAGAATTCTCAGCATTCCCCAAGTTACTTACTGGTATCAAACTTGTTTTATAAATTTCAGGAAGAGAAAACACCATTTGAAAAATGGAATTTTCAACTTCAAGCCAATTACTCTTCCTTCTTCCAGCAGAATTTAGCTCTCAAGAGCCCTGCATGATCAGGAAAATCTACTTAGGCGGCACTGACCCTATCAAGCTGTATTTCAATGGATGGGACACAGATGTCTTTTTATCTAATATTTCCCAAAGCACCATGCACCAGAGACTTCGTGGGGGAAAAAAAAAAAAAAAACCTCAGAAAACATCTTAATGGTCTAAAACAATTTTATTATTTCACTTAGTTACCTTCTCTTTATGTTGCTTAAGCCAGAAGGTGACTTACTATGAAGGTATGAAGGGTAAAATATGCAGAGAGGTTCAGATATGGAGAGGGACAAAAAGCAAAGCAACGATTGGGAGGGGATTTCTGTTTCACAGAAAAGCTTGGAGGGCCAGGGATTTAGCTCAGTGGTTCTGGCATCTGCTTGGCAAGCACAAGGTCCCGAGTTCTATCCCTGGTAACCACATACCACAATGCCAGGCATGATGACTCACATCTGTAAACTCTGCACTGGATAACCACCCACTACAGTGCCAGGCCTGGTGGCTCATGCCTGTAATCTCAGTACTTGTGAGGCAGAGACAAGAGGGCTGCTGTGAGTTCAGGGCTAGCCTAGGCCATATAGTAGGTTCAGGGCCAACCCTGAACTACGAATCAAGACCCTGTCTCAAAAAAAGAGAACTTTGAAAAGTCTCCTTTAACTATTCCACTGAACTTCTTGTGACTGCTGATATTTTACCATTTGTTGCCTATTCTATACGATTACTCCTCATCAGCTGTCCTCTGTCCCTTTCATGTTCAAGAACAAAATGGGCAATTTTCAAACACTAGAATCGGGTAAGCTTTGCATCCAAGGCCTTCTCAATTCACTGCCATAAACTTCTGACAGTCTTCCTGCCTTTCAGCTTCTTCTACACATACTATATTCAAAGGGACCCAGTTGCAGTTGTGCGGTCTTTATCCTGCCATCTGTGTAGGAAAAACCTGTCCAAACCTTGCATGATTTTTTTTCCAGCATCCTGATAAAGATATACATCCTTCACAAAAAAGCTTTTCCTGACAAGCCCAAGAATTTAATGTAAGAATGGACTTGGCCAGTCTCACATAAATTTCATCATAACCCACACTTCTGTTAAAAAAAGAGAATCTAATATTAAGGGATTGGGGAGTAGCCCAGGGCAGAACACTTGACTAGCACTTGTGAAGCATGGCTTGGCTTCAATTCGAACCACAGGCCAAAAAGCAGAACATTCCACTATTAAGTCTTGGGGTACCAAAGAATTAATATGAACACTGGCAATCTCGTTACCTGCCGGAGTTGGAAGATACCTCCAGTCGGGACATCCTTTGCAGGAATCACTTCTACGGGACAGTATTCACCATTCTCATTCTGTTCCAAGATCTGAACCCAGAATTCCAACTTCCTAGTAACTTCACTCCACCTAGGAAATAATTGTAGCGCTTGGAAAATCATACATTTGTTTCAATACAGGTATCATAGGGTCCTACATATGAAACTTAGCAATGAAAATGACCTCCGAACAGCAACATAGGGAAATGGGCCCTAATTCAATGCATATACTGGCAAATACACTGAAAAGCAAACTTAAACTAACTTAATATTGGAACTAGTGATGACTTATTTTGTTCAAAAAGCTGACAATTACAGATTTATTTCAGAGTGTTAACTCAAAAACTGGAACATTTTAGTCAGATGTACAGAATTGAGTTCAGGGGTTGTCTCCCTGCAGATGGAGAAACGGAGTGTGTACACTGAACAACTTGAGAAATATCTTTTCTCAGGCCAGTAGGAGAATCAAGATGAAAATCTCACCACCTACTTCAGGATTTGCTAAAGCTTTCTAAATTCAGAAAAAGAGAAAGAAAATCTGGTCCTTGTCTATAATTAGATGAAATAAAAAACATCTCCTATTTCAGTGGGTTCCCTTTTAAGTCAAATAACCGGTTTACTTCCTTACATCACTAACACACCACTCATGACCAACTGTGAGCTACAGACAGAGCAAGTACAAATGCTGCCGAAGACCTTCATACCCTTTCTCCTCCCCTCCCTCTGTTTCTGGCCATACTTAGATGACATCCAGGGCTTTCACACTGATCTGTGTCTCTAACCTCCTTTATTTTTATTTGTGAGACAGTGTCTTGCTAAACTGCTCAGGCTCAGCTCCAAATTGTGATCCTTCTGCCTCAGTCTTCCAGAAAGCTGGGGTTCCAGGCATCCACCTCAATGCTGGCTTGTTTTTTCTTCTTTTTCTTTTCTCTTCTTTTTTTTTTTGGGGGGGGTGGTGGTGGTGGTGGTGCCAGTAATCAAATTTGGGGCTTCCCACTTGCCAGGCAGGCACTGTGTTGTGAGATACATTCTCGGCCCATTCCCTCTTAAATGGCTACACACTTTCTTCCAACATGTTCAAAGTGCATTTTACTACGGAAGTTTAACTATGAGATTAATACTTTGGAAATACCACCTATTCCAGGGACCTGGTACTACTCAGAAAATAGTCACTTTTATTTAAAAATGGCAGTCAGAACCAGGGAGTTAGCTCAGTGGTACACGCCTACCTTGGAAGCACAAAAGCCCAAGTTTGATCCCCTGTACTGCCAATCAATCAATCAATGAATCAATAGCAATAGAACTCCATAGCGATTTTTTTAGAATGATAAATGTAGTTCAATGGGTCTCTAAAATTCACCTGTCCCGCAGACTACGTGTTTTCGCTTGGATGATTCCCAGATCCCAGAGGGCGGGGTTTCTCCGAGGATCATTCACTTTATGTCCATACACTTCAATTGCTAAAGCCCCTTCTGCGAGATGCTCAATAAAGTCTTCAGTGATGTTAACAGAAAACTCCTGAAAGTACAACAGTTAATTATAAAATAGCAAACACTTTCTGGCAATCCTGTGATTACTTACCCAAGGTATTAGACACTTAATTCTAACAGGGAAGAGAAAAACAGAACAGAATGTTTTGTTGTAAAACAGAGCTGCCATCCAGAACCCTCAAGGAATGTACATGGCCTAAAGTTTTTGCCTTTAAAGATACAGTGGTGCTTCGGGTCACAAACTTAATTTTTTTCCTGTGATTCTAGTCGCAAGTCAAATTGGATAAGAAGCAGAGCAAATTCCCTCAAAAAATCAACACTGAATCTAACCACCTAATTTGATTCAATTCTTGTTTAACTCACTTTGCAGACAGAATTGTGGAAAGAATTAAGTTCATGAAATGAAGTACCACTGTAACTCTACCAACTTTAAACTTTTCACTTTGAGAGTGTAGTATGTAAGATTAGCATTGTAGTTTTTATTGTTGGCAATATCTTGGAGGTTCTTTTTAAAAGTATAACTTCATTAAATGTCATTAGGACATACGTCTTGATATAAAAATCACTACTATACATGTAATAAGGTAATAGTAGTATGTTGCAGAAATGAGTAGTTTTTAAGAAGTTAACTATTTCTCATAATAGAGAAAGAAGATAATATTAGTGTCATAAATCACCTAATTAAAAAAATTTCTACCAATCTATCTTTATAAGACAGCATTTTTAAGAGTGAGAAATCTCACTCTTAAAAAAAATAATAATGAGATGGATCAAGTGTGATACAGTACCACAAAGGATGCTGGAATTCACCAATGCAGGCTCTGCTGGTTACTAGGTACAGGGAAAGTGACAGTCACTAAGCAAGCTGTCTATGAATGGTTTCTTCAGCTGACAAAGGCACTATCATTAAATATAATGGGTATGGACCAAAGCAGATAATAACAAAGTGCTGGATAAAATGATTTCTTATCTTTTCCTTTAATTTTAACACAAGCTACCTTTGCTTATGGATGAATTAAATACACTGACACTTTAGTTTCTGATCCCTCTCCACCCTAAGAAATTCTGCTCCAGACATATACTGGCACAATTATTCAAAGAAATAACAGTTCCTTTTAGTTTCATTTATACATAAGTAGTTTAAACATTGACTTGAACTAGAAAACAAACTCACGCTGCAGTGATCGAAGACAACCATGCAGTGTGGTTCCTTGCTGATGGGTGAGGAAGAAGAGGTGTCCACTTCCGGGGCCACAATCACCGGCTCCTGCTGATCCCAGAAGCTGTACTTGCAGAACACAAAGTGGGACAGATGCTGGGGAAGCCCTGTGGCTTGGAGTATTTTAACCTGAAAGGAAAACAAGGCTCTGTGTTGCTTTGTGTTATGTTTTGGTTTGCTTTCACCAGTACAGAGGATCAAACTCAGGATCTTGCACTTGGGAGGCATGTGCAGTGCCACGGAGCTAAATCTCTAGCTATAACTTTTTTTTAAATGAGGTACCAGGGATCGAACTCAGGGCCATGCGCTTGCCAGGCAGGTGTGGCACTACTGAGCTACATCCCTGGCTGGCTCTATGTTTTAATTACAAAGTTCCAAGGAGTCCTTTGCATCAGAGATGGGGCTTCCTGCCCTGACTACAGCACCAAGTGCTGGTTTACAGTGGCCACTTTTCATTCACTAGAGGACTGTATCTCTGCATCTTAAACAGTGACCAGGGCTGTGCTATTCAGAGAGACATATTATACAGGGTGACAATGACTTGATAATGAAGGTAGTATTATAAAGCACTTAGAGGCTGAGAAAGTGCATTTAAATTCTACTCTCTTAAAACATAATAAGAACACAATCATCTTTTCAGAAATACGGAATTCCTAAACAGCAACATCACTCAATGGCATGAATTTGGCCTACAAGGATAAGTCCTAAGAAAAAACTGTTAAGTATCATAAACGAAGAACAAAATCAGGATATGTGCCAAAAAACAACAAATATTCAGGAAAAGGCACTTATTTAGTACCACAAAGCAGAAAGAGGAGCTGGCTATGTATGGGGGTGCACATCATAAGTGCCAGCACAGAGGAGGCTGAGGATTGCAACTTCCAGGCCTGTCAGAGACAGAGTGATGTCCCTTCTCAAAAAAAGAAAAGAAAAGAAAAAAGAGCATAAAGAGGAACAAAGTTCTCAGGTGGGAACTGCTGCGTGCGGCAGCGCTTTCTAGAGAGCTCTGAAGGCACCGAGAACGTGACTAAGCTAGGCAGAATGGGGAGCCGGCACGGCTTAGCTCCTTCTGTTGGGCGCGGACTTCTGAAACTGCGAGCCAACGAAAACCCCTCACACTTTAAGCTTCAGGTGTCAGTATTGTGTCCCAGCAGCAAGAGAAGTAACTAAGACAGAGGTGAAGGCAAAGTTTACCATTCTCTGCAGCAACCTTTACTCAATGCCTTTCCCATGCAGACTGGGTGGGGAAAGGTATCAAAGGAAGCATGTTCTGGGCTGGAGGACTGGAGAGCTCTGTGACAACAAAGTGCAGTGAGAAATGTGTGTGCCTCATCAGACCCAAGTGCCCCAGAAAAATTCCTGCAATGAGACTTTCAAGCAACAAAATGTTAATTTTTCTTCTGTGGAGAAGAATCCAATTGGTCTGGTTTTGTCCATCTTTTACTGTTGCTGTCTGCTGCACTGTGGAACAAGCGGGCTTGGCACTGACATGTGTTCCCGCCCTTCTTTCAAATTGTGTTTGCTTCTGTTCTGAGACAGGTTCTCACTATGTTGCCCGGGCTGGGTTCAAACTTGTGACCGATCTTCCTGCCTCAGCTTCCCAAATACCTGTGATTGCAGGCGTGTAGCCACCATGCTCGGCTCTGGGTCAGTGGTGAGTTATAATAGTCTAAAACTCCTCCAATTGTTAGGGAAACTAAACCCTAAAGTTAATTAAGTTAAATTAATTCTGATCTTATAATAGACTAAGCTAATTTTCACAATCAGCATCAGTCATAATGCAATATTGCCCACTTGCTCACTTTCTGCTTGTGGTATGATTCATTCCACATACAGTAAATAATTTACTATTAATAATGTAACTCAATGAAAATAACATCGAATATGTGGCATAAGTTCACACACGGCCACTGCAAATGTAGGTTTAACATTTTCAGAAGTAAAGATAAGGACACAGCAAATCATACCAAGCACAGAATGATCACCTACAAAGGCACTCCACACGATTCACTTTTTCCTGTGATGCTCACAAGCCTGGAACATCTAGAAAGCAATTCCCCAGCAGGCTCTGAAAGGCACTGGCCGACACGCTTCATTCCTCCATATCAAAGCGAACAGCCAATTTTCTGCAATTAATTTTCCATCAAAGATTTTTAAACACTATCATTTTTCACTTTAAAATGTTTACTATTGCCTTTAAGGTGAGACAACGTGGTACGTGGGAACATTACAAGATGTGTGAGTTACACTCATTTGAACAAAAATATTTGGTGTTTACTAGCTTGTATGCTGGTACAGAGAACTGAAATTCTTCCTTTTCCGGGCTTAGCTTTCTCTTAGAGGAAACAGGAATATTAATAGTTACCCTAGGGGTGAGACTGACCACACCAATGAATGAAAGAAGAAGAGTGGGAAAAAGACCAGGAATTGAGCTGATGTTCAATACACATCACTCTGCAGCTCAATTCCACATGGAAGCCACTTTTTCCTATAAAATTAATCTCAATTTTAAGGTTGAAATAGAACAGAAGGATAAATATTTTAGATTTTCAGAGTATAGGCTGTTCAAGTTTTTCTCTTTTAAATTTCTGAATACAAAAATGAAAACCACCACAAGGTGTCAGGGTACTACAGACTGCAACTTGCAGCTGTTAAGGACAAGAGCAAGAGATGCACAGGCACAGATGTCATCCGGGACTTGTAAATACACTGACTTAAAGTCAATGAAAATATTTTTCTATGGAAAAATAAATTCAGACTTCTTCCACTGGCCAGTGACATCCCTCGGACCACCTCGCTGCCTCCTGGTCGGCTTCTCTCGTGCTTTGTTCAGCTCCATACAATCTGTCTGCTCCTGTCCTTGTCACGCTAAAGGCTGCTGCTCTGCGGGAGACCATAGGGTCTGGAAAGAGCTTCCCCTCGACAGCAGTAAGGCTTCTCAGGGAAATGGCTGATTCCAGGTCTAGGGCAGGAAACTCGCGGGATGAGACCAGGATATCCACCAGGAGGTTGCTAACTCAGAGATGATACTTTTTTTCAGTGATAAAAGATAAATTTCCTAAGTAAGACTATGAAAAATTAAAGGGTAACAATTCAAACCCAGTTTCAAACTAAAATAAGTTAGAGGAAGAAACGGATAGAAGGAGGGAGGGGGAGAGTCCGAAGGGAAGGTGGGAAAAGATAAAGAGGGAGCAAGAGAGGGAAAGGAGGAGAGAGGGAAGAGAAAGGAAGGACAGAGACTGAGTCTTTCCGAGCCACATTTATAGTCCATCATCATTAATGGGCCACATGCGGTCATCATGCCTGTGTGTCCCTCTCCATAATCACACATTAACACCTCAAGGGAGAGGTTCGAAACTCTAGCACAACGCAATAAACATGAGCCTGTCAGTGAGTTAGCCTCTCCCTCATGATGACCTCACTGAAGTCACACAGCAGGCAGAGAGACTGTAGGAGAAAATGTAGCTAATGAAACTGACTCCTTCCAACCTCGCTTCAGCTCTGGAAAGATGCACTGAGCTCAGAACAGTACTGGACTTGAGGTGGCTTGCAGCTTCCTTCATCTGCACCTCAATGAAACCCTTTCAGCACAGGTAGGTTCCTTGGCGATTTTTTATCATCAGAACCTTTCTATCTGCTTCCTGCCATGCTTCTGAACCAGTGGCAGGCAATGCTGGGTGGCTAGGGGCTCCTCCTCGGGCTGCAGTGCTGACTGGGGCAGGTGGCAGCCCCTAGGCCAAGCAGGCACATCAAGCCCTTAACCACGCTCCATAGACTCAGCACCAGACAGGCGGGCACCAGCCCTACTCCCTCAGGTTCCCAGGTTCTTCCTCCCACCCCATCTGCATTAGCACCTTCTTCTCTATGACCCAGGACCTCCAGGGCCTGCTCTACCAGTGCAGATAGTCACACAACACTGGAGCCCACGTGTATCCCGTGTGTCCCCTACAGCTACGGGCCAACTGTGCAGGATGGAGCTGCTGGACAGGAGGGCTCTGCCTGTACCCATCTTGGACCCCCCCAGCCAGTATATGCCATCTGGCTGGTGATACTTAACACAGGCATGGTCCCCATAATACTAAGCACTCAAAGATTTATTTGGACATGGATATTTTTAAAATTTAAAAAAGAATTTAAGAATTATCTAGAAAATCAGTCTGCTAAATGTGGTGATACACACACCTGTAATCCCAGCACTTGGGAGGCTGAGGCAGGTGGATCACCAAGAGTTCAGGCCAGCCTAGGCTACGAGGTGAGTTCAAAGACCAATCTAGACTGAACTACATAGTGAAACCCTGTTTTTAAAAAAAGGAAAAAGATAACCACAATCCTCAACAAACAGCCTCACCTGGGTTACTTCTTACGGGGTCTGGACTCACCATGCAGATCAGTCTGTTCTCCTGGGCCTCCTTCTCACAGAGCATTTCTGCAGGGTCATCACCTCCAGCAATCCTTTCTTCAATGGCACCACTGATTCGCATCACCTCCACATGCAGCCGGCCGGCCACCTAGAACACACAGACACACATTTCCGGACATGGTCCCTTCTCCCCGAGGAACCTCACTGCTGTGTTAGAGACAAGTTGTTGGGTATTAGTTTTATTTTTTTGTTTTGTTTTTATTTTTAGTTTTTTGAGACAGGGTCTCACTAAATAGCTCAGGCTGGCTTAGATTATGGTGATCCTCCTGCTTCAGACTCCCAAGGGCTCGATTACAGGCATATACCACAATATCCAGCTTTTCAGTTAGTTTTTAACAGCTGCTCTGCCCTCAGAGTACTGGCAATAATCACTATAAAGCCCTAGGGGAACAAGGCATCCCATAAAACATACACATATTATTTGTCACTGCTAAAAACACCCAGGAACAATAGCATCCCACTGCAACCCTACTGTTCCCAGCACTGCTCTCCACAGGAAACAAGGCAGAGAGAGAAAGCCAACCTCTCCCTTCTGGTTGATGATCGGGACAGCATACTGTAACTTCACGTCATAGAAAAGGGACTGGAGGAAGACATTGGCCACCCCAATGAGACTGTGATTTTCCTGCTCATCATAGAATGGATCAGCACGCTTGAAGTAAGATCGGATTACCTGAAAGACAGCACACAACTTCAAAAACTACAGAAAATAAGTTTACTCAATCTACTGCTTTAAGATATAATTCAACTTAAGTCATTAAACTTAACTTTCATCACTATACCATGAGTCCTACAATTCATAGGGTAAAATAAAATTATTTCTGAGACAGCATCTCACTTTGTAGTGCTGGCTGGCCTTGAACTCCCAGGGCAATCCTCCTGCTTTGGCCTCTGGGGTGCTGGAATTACAGGCATGCACCACCAAACCTGGCTTAAAATAAAGCTCTTCTTCACATACAGCACTGTATTATTCACTATTCACTCTCTCACACACATATGCACACACAGAGTTAGAATGGTAGTCAGTATCCTCCACCCTCTGGAGGGAAATCCTAGTTACTTCCACTTCACATGGAATCTTGCCAGAAAAACAAAGACACAATGCATACTGCCTAACAGGCAGTCAGGGCACTGACTCTTCACTTTTAGGGAAGAGGTTTCCACTCGCTATCATTGTTCCTACCAAAGCATTAAGTAGACTGCTACAAACGAGGGGTGAGCTCTCAGAGCAGAGTAGCTGGCATTTGTATTTGTTGTTACTGTTTTAATTCTAAGTTGAAATAGGAGCAGAATACAGAAGAGAATTTTAAGCAAAAATATCTAACTATAAATTTATAAGAATTTTATTGTTGACAATCTAAAAAAATAAGTATATTTACAAAATAAATTAAGAATCCTTGAGGAAGCAGAACCCACACTATTGAAAATATATGACACACTTTTGTACTTCAAATATGTACAAGTACACACACCTGATTTAATGAAATAACCTTCAAATTGAGGAGCAAGTACCAGACAAAAGATTTATGGCAACGACTTTTGGGTCTAAACTTCTTCTAAATCAATGTTCCTAATAGTACAAATGTTAAGGCCCCAGTGACATTCAATCTGAGCAGTGTGTTCTGTGGGTCTCTTCCTTGCAAGGCTCAGTGTGTTGTGGAACAGGAAAAGGACAGACAAGGTCTGATCTCCATCCTGAAGAGGATCCGAGAGCAGCACAGCACACAGACACCTACTGGCCAACAGAAGGCCTGATGGAAAGGGGGGATCTGCTAGAAACCCGGAGAAGAGAATGAGGAAAAGGGGAAAACGATACCGGAGGGATAAAGTTACTAAAATTCTTAAATAGATTACAGGATTAAAATAAATTCTAATCCAGGAATAGTACAGCAACTTTAGGAAAAAGAACAACTTCTGAAACGGGCAGGGGAGCTCCTGCTCTGACTGCCCAAGAAACAGCTGTTCCCCCACTGCTTACCGGGGTGTCTTCCTCACACTCCTTCCACTCCTGGTAAAGGTCTCTCATGTCCAGCAGCCTGTTCTCCAGTTTCTCTAAAGACCAAATCTGCTTCCCTTTGCCTTTTCTTCTCACCTGGATTGCAGGCTCACTGAGAAGAGAGCCCCGCTGCAAAGACAGGAGGAGGAGCTGTGTGGGACACCAGAGCATCTGCTAACCACGACACGCCACCAAGCAGCACCCACCAGTCAAGGGTCACTGCAGCAGGCTGATGGGGACAAAGGACCCCAGGAATCTGGCCAGCTTTAGTATGCCTTTACATCCAAATGCAGTCACAATTTAAAATGTCAATATTAACTTAGAGTTGAGTATCAATTTAACTGTAAATTTTAATAGCACTTAGACATAAACTTAAAGCCCAAAAGACGAGACTGTCTTATAACAAGATGAAATTAAAATCTTTTATTCAAGCTACAATACAACCACAGAACACCAGTGACTAGAAGGGTCACACATATTAAAAGGCAAGGCAAAAGAAATTTACTGAGATGCTAGAAACTCAGTCTAGAAACTATCCTTTATTTCAAAAGGCTAGATTTTTAATTTTCTTTCTTTTCTTTTTTTTTTGCAACAGGTTCTTGCTTTGTAGTTCAGACTGGCCCCACACTCACTATGTAGTCCAGACTAGCCTCAAACTCATGGTAATCCTCCTCCCTCTGCCTCTTGAGCGCTGAGATTACAGCTGTACTTCACCATGCCTCGCATTGGGTATATGGTTTCCAAGGACTGAACCTGGTAACTTGTGCTTGCCAGGCAGATGCCAGCACCACCAAGCTAAATTTTTGGCCCTGGATTTTTACTTTCTATTTGAAAAGATAATAATTCAATGTTTAAAAGAGTAAACTTTTAAGAGTAACTGTGAAATGCCTAAAATAGCAAACTCTGGAAATGTCTCATTTACTCACTTGTAAGCAGCAAATAATACCTGTTTCCAAATGTACACGGTTCAGGGGCCGGGGAGTTAGCTCAGTGGTTCCGGCGCCTGTCTTGCAAGCGCAAGGGCCCGGGTTCGATTCCCCGGTAACCACATAACAATACTGGGCGTGGAGACCCACACCCAGCAGCAACCAGTACCACATACCACAGTGCCGGGCGTGGTGGCTCACGCCTGTAATCCCAGCACTCGGGAGGCAGAGGCAGGAGGA
>PVIR01036207.1:0-15404 GCA_004026965.1 Petromus typicus
GAAGGCAGAGGCTGTTATGTCTTACTGCCCCTGACATCTTAGAATCATGAAAGTACCTTTTTATGAGACAGGACACGGACTGGATTTTTGTTAGTTTTTTGGTACTGGATATGGAACAAAACCATCTGCTGAGCTTTCTCAATTAGGAGACAGTGGCTTGCAAAGAGGCTAAGTTGCCCAGGCTGGGCTTGAACTGAGGTGATTGTCTTGCTTTGGCCTCGCAGGGCTGGAATTACAGACACGCATCATACTTCTTTCTAGCAGGGCTCATGTCACCAAAGTGCTGTGACACAGGATCCTGGATGCTCACAGGGTAACAGTGGCCCCAGGGAGGGCCCATTCCAACCTTCCAGTCCTTGTCCTAAGCTTGGGGACTCCAGAGAGCCAAGTCTGTGGGTTCCACTTCTAGCACCCAGTACAAAGGACTATGTACCCCAGAAGGCTGAGTAAGAGTGCTATAAAAATGTCCTTTTCTTCTCTCCTGTCTGTGGTCTCATTAGGTCTTATGAGTTGAGCTAGTGTCAGGCTTAATGTAAATGAATTTCTTTGTGTTAAAAAGAGGCAATTTTTAAAATACAGAGCATTATGGGATTTGTATGGTATTCTCATTTATCTACTGTGTGTACATCTATTATCTACGTGGATATGTTCATCTCTCGATATCCATGTATGTCTGTCTCCACAGCCATATGTATTTTCAGTCTATATGCTTACTAATGTCTACTTCCATGTATTTCTTACACATTCATACACACCTACCCATTAAGCCACTGACATCACTTGTTATCCACATGCATCCCAAAGTGATTAATTTATTCATTCTACAAAAATTCAGTATCAACAAGTAATGAGGAAGGGAGAGAAGCGTCCGGGGAGACAGGAAGAGAGGGGCAGGAAAGAAATATGGGCCCTGTAAACTAACAGAAGTCACTTCACAGTGACTTGAAACCATGGTGTTTATTTGCTATGTCATGCTGTGTTCTTCCATGTGGAGATCCCTGGGGGGGGCGCTAATGAAAACTCTCAAGGGCGGGGGCTGTCCATCAGCATGGAGACCCCTTTCCGTCACTGTGGGGGCTACCCATCGGGGTGCCTGGGTACGGAAGTCCCATTAGGGATTTTCTCTTCCCATGCCCAGCCTCCATCAACCCACAGCAAAAGACGCAGGAGGTTAACCTTTCTCTGGAACACCTCACTACTTGGACCCGGACTGGGCAAAATGGGGAGCCAACCTTGGCCCTTCCAGTGCTGTATGTGGGCAGCTTTGGGGGGTGAGGGCTGACTGGTCCCTGGACTAAAATGGGAGGAGGGGTAGCTGCAAGGGGCTGAACGTGCCAGGCGTCAAAGAACAGGCTGAGCCCTCCTGCATGAGCCCAACACACCTGGCACATCACTAACAAAACCCAATTCAAAACAAAATGAAGGGTTTCAAGATGGCAGCCACAATGTGACACTCAATGGCCCCATGTGACTGTATAGGAGGAGGTGCAGCACCGCAGGAGCTGGCACCAGAGCTGTGAAATGGTAAACAAATGGATACAGGGTCTGGTTAGGCTGAGGTCAAACTCACAAACTTTCTACTCCACATAAGTACCCTCGGGACAAGAAAAGTCCAACACAGCGCAGGAGCAGTGTGCGCAGAAACTATGCTGGGGTCTCTTGACAAAATCACCTTACCTTGCCAACAGCGAAGGCAAGAAGCTATTTCTTTTCACAAACTTTCTTGCAAGAGGTTCAGATTCTATTTTGTTGAGAGAAATTAAGTGTGCTACACGAAGAACACATTCTTTCACATTTTATAATAGATTCGCCTGCTGATGGGTGTCTTTCAGGTCATGAAATGACTGCAGACCATGTGGCTTCTCCACACTGACTTTCAAAGGGATCTTGGCCTGGAGAAGGGACAAACTTCACACCTGTCCTCCTTGAACAAGAGTCTGAGACAGTCATGTCTGAGAGCCAGAGTCTGGGGGCAGACAGCTGCCTACATCCATTCTTGGTTCTTCCTCATTAGCAACATTTCTTGGACCAGTCACTTTGGGTTCGAAACATTTATGCTTTAATTGTTACAAGGTAAGTCATTAGGAACATTATGAAAATTTCTGTCAAATACAACAGGACAGTGTGTCTCAATCCAACCTATTCATTAGTTTTGGCAGAGTGTGACTTTTGCCCTTTGCCAGAGTCAAACGACCATGGGAGGAAAATATATTGAATCAATTCAGGACATTGAGATCACCATGACAGTGCGACTAGGTACTCATACAAGAAGACTTTCAGAACTGCTTCAAAAAGTGGCAAGAATAATGGGATGAGGGTTTTCAAACTGAGGGGAGGATTCAGAGGAGAACTGATGACGATGGGTCTTTCACTGTAAGAACGATCGGAAATGTGAGCATTTACTGTGTTGACTGAACCTTGCACACCCGTGTCTACTGTTGTGGTGATGACTCTGCTCTAAATTTGAACTGTTCACAAATAGTCTTTGGTGTGTCACTTACTGTGGTCCAGGTTAATTCTGAAGACGTGGCAACAGGAAGGGAGAAAATTCTGTGATGATGCAGCAGACTGGCTGAGGTCCAGCACAGGTGGCAGGAGGCTCTCCCAGCCACGACCCGTCCACGCCGGGTCACATGGGACAGCCCGCTCTTCTCTCCTGGATCCACTTCCCCCTGGGGCCTCTGCTTACTCCAGCATCCCTCCTCCCAGAACTCTGTTCCCAGCTCTACTTGGCATACTTCAGACCCACACCACCTCTCAGCAACAGCCTGATGCCAAAGACTGTGCCAGGGCTCACGGTCACCCATGTTCACCTCTACCAACCAGCCTGAAACTCCACCAGAGTACCAGTGGCTCAGGTGGTCAAGCGACTCCACCACGAATGTGAACCCACCCACCACTTAGCTTGTGCCTGCAAACAATAGAGACTCGCTGTGTGTGTGACCTTTCCTCATGCGATACAACCGGGCTCAAGTATAAAACTGGAATGGAGTACTACTCTGCCACAAAGAAGGACAGACTGTAGGAAAATGATTGCACCTCGAGACCACAATGTTATGTGAAATAAATAAGACACATAACACACCTTCTCTTATATGAGAAGCTAAAAGTATAAGTAATTACAGAAACAAAGTAGAAGATAGGTAACAGGAAACAGGGAGACAGATCTTTTGAAAATGAGAGATGATGAGGAGCCAGGGAGAAGAGAATAAAAAGAATTAAGATGTGTTAAGTACATATTCTATCCTTAAGAAGAGTGTTATATATGAGGGGGTCTCTTTAACACAGGGCCTTACTACATGCAGCAGTCCCGCTGGCCTTGAGCTTGGTATATAGCCCAGGTTAACACTGAACTGGAGCAATCCTCCTGCCTCAGCCTCTTGAATGCTTGGAGGGCAGGCCCACAGGGAGCCAGGTTTCCTTGCCTCGACCCCCGGGTTCATCTACTTACCTTACGTTTCCTCTTGGATTTCGGGAGAGCCTTTTCTGGGGTGGCGTCCAGTGTGTGGCCGGGTGGGGCCCCCTCAGGGTCCTTGGTGGCTGGGGCACTCAGGACCCCGGGCTCCTGGGGCAGGTGCTCGGGGATCCGGGACAGCAGAGTCAGGTCGATTTTGACCCAGAGGGCCCTGACCTCGTCGCTGTCCTTAAGTGGGGAGAGGAGCTCGTTGCGGCCGAAGGGGACCAGCGTGTAGAACTGCTCCTCCAGCTCCTTGGCGATGTCGCTGGTGGTCCTGGCGTTGATGGAGCCCACGGTGGCTCTCGGGCCTGCTCCCCCCGGGACGCCGCCGGCCTCCTTCAGCCGCTGGTCGGCGCCGGCGGGGGCGGCGGGCGCCTGCGTCTTGGACGGCGGGTACTCGTCCTGCTCCGACTCCAGGTCCGACTCGGAGGACGAGGACGACGACGACGACTCTGTCTCGATGAACTCGCGGGACTTGGGCACGGTCCTGCCGAGGCCCCGTGTGCGCCGCTTGTCTCCGGGAGCCGTGCGCAGCTCCTTGCGGTGGCTCCGGGCCGCGCCGCAGGGCCGCGCCTTGGGCGGCTCGGGAGCGACGGGCGGGCCCAGCGCGTCGCTGGCGGCGACGGCGGCGTCCTCTGGCCGCGGGCACGTGGTGGGCCCTGGGCCGTCGCCCGCCGCGCTCCTCTCGCTCCTCTCGGCGCGCCGCGCGGGCTTCTTGGCGCCGGCCCTGCGCGTGGGTGCGGGCGCGCTTTCGGCCGGGCCCGCGGGCGGCGCAGGCTGCGGGGCTGCGGCAGGTGGCGACCTCTGCTTGGCCGCCTTGCTGCCCGGGGCCTTGTTGGCAGTCCGAGGCCTCTGCTCCTCCTTGCAGGTGCCCTTGGCAGCCGGGCAGGTGTCCGGCTGCTTCCCGCAGGCCGGCGGCTCCTCCTTCGCAGCCGGGTAGTACTGTGCGCCCTCGGGCCCGGGCCCGTCACTCTGTGTCAGCAGGGGGGGCTTGTGCGGGTTGACTTTGTTGAGCCATTTGTCCAGCTGCCACTTGTTAGACGACGCTGGTTCGGCCTGGAAACGGAGAGAGAAGGCCCGAGAGAGAGACTGAACAGCTTTTATTAGACTTGCCTCGAAGGCCGAGTGGCTCTCATCCGGACCTCCTCTGGCAACAGGAGTGAGAAAGGCAGGGGTGGGTGGCCCCGGGGCCCGGGAGGCCTGGGGTGTGCTGCAGGCCCTACCGCCTCTGGCTCGTGATGCCCATCAGAAGTGTCCAGTCCAGAACACGGGCGCCTTCAGGCCTGTGTATCTCTGTATAATTACGCACATAATGGAGATTCGGTGGCATTTAACTAGGGAATAACAATTTAAAATGCCTCCTTTTGGGGAAGATCTGAGAACCTGCATGATTTAGGTGGTAAAGGTGGGGGTGTGATGCAGGTGTGTGACAGGAGAGGCAGTCCTCAGGCTCCCTCACAGGGACGGCGCGTGCCCGGGTAGCTTGGCAGGCTGCTTGGTTTGTGCATTCCGAACCTGCTCCGACCTGAGCACAGTTAGGGGGAGGTCTAGCCTGGGTGTGTGTGTTGGGGGGCGCTGGTAAGAGTCTTCTGGGAAGAGGATGTGAGGTACTTTCCTGGGGGCTTGGAGGATGGAACAGCTTTATTTTGAAACTTAACTGTGGGCAGGAGACAGCCCTCACCTCAATGCACCAACAAAGACTCTGGCCTTAACTAGGGACCCGACTCTGAGACGGGGTCTTACTATGTAGTTGAGGCTGGCCTAGAATCCACTATGTAGTCCAGACAGGCCTCAAACTTGGGGCAACTCTCCAACCTCAGCCTTCCAATTGCTGGGATTACTTGTGTACACCACCACAACTGAAAAGAGTCTGGTCTTTGACTTGATTTTTTTTTTTGAGACGGAATATAGTTTAGGCTGGTACTGAACTCAGCCTGAAATTTAGCAATCCTCCTGCCTCTGCCTCCCATGTGCAGGGATTACAGGCGTGAGCCACCATGCCCAGCACTGTGGTAGGTGGTATTGACTGCTGTTGGGCTAAGTCACCTCACCCAGCATTGTGGTATGTGATTACCCAGGATCAACCTGGACACAAACTTGCACGCAGGCGCAGGAACCACTGAGCTAAATCCCGGCCCCTTGATATGATTTTTGATAAAATCCAAGGGAACAAAAAGATACACTGGTTGGGTCTGCTTTATCCAGAATGATTGGAATGAAAAGAACCTTAAAAATTTTTTGGAATATTTGCACATATATAATAAGAGTGATGAGACCAAAGTTTAAACAGAGAATTCATTTATATTTCAGACACATCTTGCCTACATCACTTGAAAGTAACTTTTATACACTATTTATAATGATTTTGTGTGTGGAACAAAGCCTCATAGCATGGAAGTTTAGATTTTGGAGAATCTAGGTAGGGAGGCTTAGCCTGTATCATCTATGCAATGTCTACTTATTAGACGTAAATTCTTGCTTTATTTTGGCTTCTCCAGAGAAAGATGTCACCCAGAGAAAGCTGGACAGTGACAGGAGAACTTCTTGCCAAAGACAGTGTCCTCCTCTTGCTGAACGTGACCTCAAGTTAACTTGGTGGCTTCTAACTTGGTGGCTTCTAATTTGTGTTATCTGCCTCTTGTTTTTTTTTTTTTTTTTCCCATATGTGATCACTGGAGGTCAGAGCCTTCTGTTTGCTTCAGCTTCCCCAGGTAAAAGGAATGCGGTGGTAACTGGAACAGAAGGGGTCTTGTGTGGAAGGGCACAACGTATCAGAAAGGCTCACGTGCTGGTGCGTGGACAGCTCTCAGCCACCTGTCACTGAGTTTAACACCAGCTCTCCCCCGCCAAGAGCCTAAGGCTCACGGCTCTCAGGGGAGAGAACAAAGAAGACAACAGGGAGCCCAACATAGCCGGATGGGGGACAGTCACACTGAAACTTCCAAGTAGGAATGTTAATGGTGAGGAGCAGAATTTAATACATTTACTATGGTCCTGTTGCCTGATGTGCTGCAGGGTCATTTTTTCTGTACTTCACAGCTGAACAAATCAGTCTGAAGTACCACTTTCAACACACTGCTAAATCACAGTCCCTTTCCCAAGGATCTACCATAACCTCTTATTACCTCTCCAAAGAAAACTAAATTTCCCCTGCTGACATTCAAGGGCTATCATCTGGTGATCATTTCTCATTGCTGGGATACCTATAATGTGCCTCCCACTTTTACACGTTATCATTTGAATCTCTTCAGATAAGAAGTATTATCTCTCCTAGTTTGTAGACAAGGCTCAGATAGGTTAAGTGACCCATCTAAAGCTTCTAACCTATGCTCAGTAGAACATAGGTTAAAGAACAGGTTCTGTGCACTTTTGCCTCCTGTGATGTTGATCTTGACTGTGGACCTGACTGGCTTGGGAGAAGCCGAGGAGTCTGGACAGGTTTGGAGACATGGACTAGAGAAGCCCTACGATGATGTCAGCACAACCTGATGGGCGACTTGGGTTGGAGCTCAGGAGCCCAGAACGCTGATAGGAATATGGATAGTAAAGGCCAGGCTCAGAAGGTTGCAGATGGAATGAGTATTCTATTAGGGGGTACATTGGAAGCCACATGTGTTCTACTCTGGCCAAGAATTTTGTTTTGTCCATGCCTGAAAACTCTGTGTGAGGCTAATAAATTCCCCATACTCCTACTACTTTCTAGTGTAGCCTCTGGAAAGGAAGATCCATTTCTTTGAGAAATGTGTATTATCTTCTATCTAAAATAAGAGTGTGAGAGCTGATTTTGGGCCCTCCAAACGACACCCATTGTCCTCTGTTATACTCAGTAATGGCATCTTGTGGTGTTGGTGTTTATTTCATGTGCATATCTCTGTGTTTTCAACTAAGCCCAACTCTTCCTTCAGGCCCAGGCTCTGTTTCTCGTGCCCTCTTCAGAATCTCCACACTAGGTGAGGAAGCCAACTGCTACGGCTCTGCTCATAACAAGCGAGCTGTCACAGGGAACCTCTGCTGCTATTCTGGGCAGAAGACAGTTGTACCCAAGGAAGTAAAGGAGTTAAATGGTAATGCAGAAAGGCTCCAGGTCCCTAGGCCCTAGCCCAACACTAAGGCATTTGCCAGTAAAGACAACCCCTCTTGGAACTTTGACGGGAGCTTCTTGCTGGTGTTTTTGTTTCCTCGCTCACTGCTGTATATGTTCAGCCACAACTCTGTTCCCTGATGAATCTTCCCATTGATTCATACACAAACTCTCTGCACGGCCCTGCGTCATCTGTATCTTTCACAGCACCCACTGCCATGGACCCCAGAGGCACGTAATTAACGGGATGCTTGCTACATCATTGAACAACATGCATCATATTTCTGCTTATTTTTAAGAAAGAAATGCATAAGCATTTTACAAAATGTGCTTTTAATTAATATATTCCAAGGAGAAAGGCTGCTGCATTCAGACCCATTTGGACAGTGCCACAGTGGAAAATGTGGTTTGCACGAGTGATAGGGCTGGGTGGTGACCTATGTAAAGGAAAAGGGTCAACTTTATCCCAGGACTCAAAATGATGTCACCAGGCTGAATTTATTTTTAGTGACTTGGGCAACCCTGGGCTCAAGGGAATGCTGTGCACTGGTGTCAGTGCACCAGTTGAGAGCATGCACAGGGCCAGGAAACCTCAGGAGACAGAACCCCCATGAAGGAGAGAGGAGGAGGAATTGTGAAGCACGCGCCAGGGCCTGGGGAGGCTGTGCGGGTGCCCTCCGTGTTAACCGGTGTGTCTCTGCGTTAACCTGGGGGAAATGTTAAAAGACACTTGCTTTTATTCCAACAGCACAACCTTTCATGGAAGAAAAGGAGAAGGTGTGGTGTGGCTAACATCCCCTGACACTCCGTAGGAGAGAAGCAAGGAATGGGACCTCTGTCAGGCGGCAGGGAGCTTCAGCTTCTAGGCTCCCTTAGCAGACTTGTACCCCTGACTTTAGCGAGGGCTTCTGACGGCCATTGCATGAGATGGCAGTGCCCTCTTCCACCCCCGGCAGTGCACAGCTTCCTAATGATCACAGTGACTTAGAAAGACTTGCTAAAGTGCTTTCTAACTGTACTGCTCTCTGGGAGGGCAAGAGAACACAGCACGTTTACGGGCTTTAGGATTCGCTTTTCAGTGTGAAAAGAAGGCTCACCTCTCATGAAATGAACTTTCAGAGGCACAAAGAGGAGCCTGGAGGTTGGGCTTCACAGACACAAACCCTTTTTATTTACTGTTTCCAGGGCACAGATACTTATTCTACCTAAATCTCATGGAATTCCTCAACAAACTGTAGCATTAGACAGACTTTATAAAAGTGTATCTCAAAAGGGAAAAAGGAAGTGTATCTCTTCTCTCTGTTCTGTTTAACTCCTACACTGTTCTGTTTCCAATGACCCCAGCAGCTGTTAGCTCTGTGAAGATGGGGGACTTCCTGTCCTCTAACACTTGTTCCAGAGCCATGTGCTGTGTCAGTGGCAGATACCCAGTGAGTAGTTGTTGAATGAACACAGAATGAATGAATAAATGAATGAATGAAATTATGAGAAAGGAATAAATGTTTAGTTTTTGGAAGAAGCCAGGATTATAATAAGCTGTAAGACTTTTATAGGCTCATATTGCTCAAGGCCTTCACCTTATATAGAGAGATGGATAGATTTAGATAAATGAGCAGAGAGAAGAGCTTCATGCAAAGGAGGGAGAATGACGAAGACATGTCTTATGCCAAGATGAATGCAGAGCTGTACTGTAGAGGAGAAGGGTGTGCAGAAGAAGAGAGGATGATGGTTAATAAAACATGTCCAGGGAAAGCAAGCGGCTTTCTATGAACCTGAGATGGGATATCCCCATAAGATCACCTCTTCAGGTATGACAGCACTCCCTATGACAGTATGATGTCACTCCCTATAATGACTTGCTTTGTCTGAGGAATGGATTTCACATCAGAGTCTATTTAGGAACCTGAACCCCAAAATAGTAGAGGATTTGAAGTGAAAAATTAAACCACACAATCCTCAATGTCAAATGCCTATACACTCAGGAAGAAATTGGATCTTATTCCTTTTTAATAAACCACAGCCACCTCTTTGGCTCCAGAGATTTGAGAAGTTCTTTCCCAGCTCCCACCAGGAATCTTCATGCTCTGAATTACCATCTATTTCTCCCCTTTTAGCTTTCAGGTGGAAATAGGAAAGGTTTTTATTGGTACCTTATAACAGTTATATAGGAGCCCCTAAATCTTCTCGATGGATACTGGTCAGAGCTGTGAAAGGTTTCATTATTATTTGTAGGTGGATGCTAATTTCTCCCTTTATATTATATTTTCACCAAGAAAACATCATGAAGCAGGTTTTGTTAATATTTATGGCCCCTGTCCTTCTGATCCATGACAAGCTGTGAGAAGGGAGGGTTCCAGGCATGTCTAATCCATAAAACTTCCCGCCTGTGATTTATGAGTGGCCACACTCCCCAGGTGGCGAACTTCCCTGTCTGGTTAGTGCCACACTGACCCTCAGGGAAAACCTTTCCATAAGGTTGTTTCCTGGTAGTGATATTTACAGCACACTTGGAAGTTTCTGGAAGTCACACAGAGGTATTTGGACAGTGAAGAATGATGCTTTGGACTTCAAAGGAAGCAGAGTCATCAGGGGATTGCGGGAAAGGGTCACAGTGGAGCAAGTGAGGGGCCAAGTCTCAAAGATGCGGGAGGCTGTGGAGATGGGGATGACAGCCAGAAGAGGGGACTCCCTGGCTCCGGCCCAGGGGCAGGCCTGGCACTTACCTCAGGGCTGGAGTAGTGGGGCGCCTTGCTGCCTTCGCTCTCGCTGGAGCTGCTCTCAGTCTCTGAGTCGGATCCCGAGCTGCTCTCTGAGTCACTGGAAGAGCTGCTGCTGCTACTGCTGCTGCCGCTGCTGCTGCCCTTGCTGGATGGCACAGAGCCCCTGCAGTTGGTCTGCTGGACCGCAGTGCTGCCAGGCAGGGAAGGAAAGAGGGAAGCCAAGTGAGCCAACAGGAAGGCCCCCAGAGGCTGCTCCCTGGGGAAGGGAAGGAGAGGCACACACTGCATGTGAAGGATTCAGCCCAGACCTGGACTTGGAGTGGTCACCGGGATCAAAGGCAGCCCAGTGGCTGAGCGAAATGCAGACCCAGAAATCAGACTGACGGTGGAAGTTGCTTCAACTCAGGAGCTGGGCACTGGTTCTGCAGTGTGGCCACTGGGGAAGGGAGGGTGGTCTGAATCCAAGGGGCTGTTTCTGTGTCACTGCTGCTTCTGGGAACAGCTTTTCAAATGCATCCCACATCCAGTCACCTACATTTCCCTGGTGAGAAATCCAGAAAGCTGGGAATTGTTTGCAAAGTGTCAAGCTGACAGTTCGCTTAATTTTGCCCCAGAGGAAAATGTATCCTGATGGCCACATCAGGACCAAGGCTGTCAGGAGGGACAGTTTTCATGCCCGCTGGAAGGTTCCCCAATTTGGGGCTGTCTCAATTTAAGTCTCACTTCTCTCCTTTTTCTGCCCACAGAGTCTAGCTCTGCGGTTATCCCTGGGCTGGCCTGGTGTGTAAGCAGTAACCCTCCCATGCGACTTCAGTAAAGAACTAAAGATCTCTCACGGACCCACATTTATACACTCCATACTTTTATACACCACAAACTCCTTACATAAGTCAGAAACAACAGGACAAAACCTATCAGTGCTTTTCAAGGGCAAGCCATTAACCACAAAAAATTCAAATAGCACGTATCCACCCACAGCACATTTAACTCAAAGAGAAAATCTGAATACTCACAGTATTTTCAACATCTTCCAACTCCTTTATTAAGTGAATTGCAACACATTTAAATGTGTTCTTTTGAGGTCAAGCACTAAACCCAAAAATGGCTAGTCACTTTTTTATGTGGAGTCAGGAAAAACTTGCCTCACTTTGAACTGTAAGCACGGCTTCCACAGGGCTGAACATTACAGAGGCAGCCTCATTAGGGTTTATGGTTTTGGGTGCAAAGCCGGCTGCACAAGGTAAAGGCCCCTTTCACCCATCCTTTAAATCTCCGACAAATGCGTTGCCCAAGGACAGACTCTCATAAATCCTGGGCATGGGGGCTGGGTGGAGTGCAATTCTCATTACAGTCTTGCTTGGCAAAGACTTCAGCCAGGGGGTAAAAGGATCCTGTAGGAACTCTGAGAGTAAAAGCACCTCTCGGAACAGCACGATTAGCAGAGAAGGGATGGACCCGATCTCCCCTCAGGGCTTTCATCTCCTCCCACCAGGCCATGGTACACACATATAATGCACCAAAATTCTCTGGCCATGGCAGTTTCTTCCCCAGCCTACGTTCTGGGTCAGGTATTGAGGGAGGGATCCTGGAACTTGAGACAGGGGGGTAAGGGATGTCAGTACTCCAGGGACTATGACATTTCTTTTCTTCTCTTGTGAATGAAAATTCATCTTCCTGTTGGCTGAATGGAGATTGCTACAATCGATGGTATAATAATAATCATAGTAATGATAATAAATAAAAATAAAAGACTGTTACATTCTGGCCATCTGGGAATCCACATTAATAGTTTTTGAGAGGCCCCTAAAACACGAGGAAAACAGTATCAAGAAAAGTAAAACAACACATGGCCCAGAGACTTTCTTGTTAAAAGGGTGATGAGGATAGATCCCCAGGCGGGGGGGAGACTCGCTGCTACACTGTGCGATGGCCTCTGCTGAAGGCCAGGAATGTATGGCAGAGAACATTTTGGTCAGTTTTACAATAAGGATGGTTGACGCCTTTGATTAGTATAATCTCCCTGCTTAACTGCACACAACAAACATGTCAAGGTGGTTCTGTGAGCAAAGCGTGTGTGTGTGTGTGTGTGTGTGTGTGTATGTGTACACAATTCCTTATGACATGCACCAAAAGTAAATGTCTTTTAGAAAGTAGCACTTTACTCTCTGGGAAAAAAACGTCCATTGCACAATTATGACACTGCTTTACTTTAACAACTGTGGTTCTGTAGTAATGAGCTGCCCTGGCCCAAGGTGATCCAGTCTCTAGCTTGAGTTAGATTGGCAGGAAAGCCTTATTCGCCTGTTTTTCTTTCTTAACTTAGGAAACTGACTTAGAATGACAGTTTTACTGACATAACCATTATTTGTACTTAACACAGCCAAGAGCCAAGAATTTAGCTCCTTCTTCCTGCTGCATTTGAGAGGTTCAAGGTATCTTGGGGTCAGGGCTGAAAATACAGACAGTCTTGGTTTGCGATGATTGGACTTCAGATTTTTCAACAGCATCATGGCGTGAAAACAACATGCATTCATGACAGACAGGGTAGATTTGAATCTGGGCCTTTTGTGAGCTGGTCATGCACAGCCCCATCTGCACTGGGTGTGCAGGGTGGTGGCTCACCGTCAGCCACTCGTCAGTGTGCCAAGAGGCTGGCAGGTGATGTGTTGCATGCATCTTCCTTTTCCTCTCTGTCTTCTTGTCTCTCTCTCCTCTTTTCTGCCCCCACTTTTTTCTTTTCCCCATTGCTTTCTTTCCTTCCCTCCCTCTCTCTTCCTGCTTTTCTCCCTTTTTTCCTCTTTCTTTTTCTACTTTCTAGTAGAGGACTGAACTCAAGGCCTTTGCCCTAAGTTACATCTCCAGCCCTTCTTATTTTTATCTTTGAAGTGGGAACTTCACTATTTCTCAAAGTTGCCCAGGCTAGGCTTGAACTGGTGATCCTCCTGCCCCAGCTTCTCAGACTGCTAGTGTTACATGCAGGCATCACTGAGCTTGGCTAAATACACTTTCTTTTTTTTTTGAGACAGGGTCAAATGCACATCACAACGATCCTCCTGCCTCTGCCTCCTGAGTGCTGGGATTACAGGTGTGAGCCACCACGCCTGGCACTGTGGTATGCAGTAATGTTTGCTGCTGGGCATGAGTCTCCATGCCCAGTATTATATGTGGTTACTGGGGAATCGAACCCGGGTCCTTGTGCTTGCAAGACAGGGGCCAGAATCACTGAGATAACTCCCCAGCCCCTAAATACACTTTTAATTTATGATGTTTTCAACGTTTAATACACTTGTTGTGCCCCAGCTCCATGGCCTGTTGAGGGCCATTGGGTATTTCTGTGCCGCTGGTCTGGGTGGGGAGGGTGTAGAGGCCGGGGAAGATGTGAAGATGCTGTAGATTTGCCGCGAAGGCCTTTCTGGCTGCTGAGGTGGAGGGAAGCACCCAGAAGCGGGTCCCCCAGGGATCCCTAACTGTTGTGTGTGACCCTGGGGAAGGCCCTATCTCTCTGTATAGTGGCTGTTCTTTTTCTTTCAGTTTTCCACAGACTAAATTATAAATTTATTTATTTAACAAAGTTTTCAAAATGTCTATGTATTTTGATAACTTGTTCCATTTTTTCAAGCAAAATTAAACTAAGCACTTATTACCAATTATTATAACTGTTCAAACATCCTTTCTGTTTGCTAACTAAGTAGTAAAAAATATCTGACAGAAAATTAAAGCTGAGACTGTAAGAATTTTTTTTTTTTTTCCGAGGCAGAATCTTGCTTTTGTTGTTTAGGCTGGCACTGAACTCAGCTGAACTCATAGCAGTCCTCCTGCCTCTGCCTCCCTCCCGAGTGCTGGGATTACAGGCATAAGCCACCACACCCCTGTGGTATGTGCTACTGATTGCTGGTGTGTGTGAATCTCCACGCCCAGTATTGTTGTATGTGGTTACCAGAGACTGAACCCGGGTCCTTGAGCTTGCAACCACTGAGCTAAATCTGGACTCTGAGACTATAAATTTTTAAAAAGTAACAAAACAGATTAATCCACTTTTTATTGAGATGTCTAGTGAAATTCCTTTCGCTGAATAAGACTTCTAAAAATGTTATTTGAAATCATATCGTGAGGTGACTTTCCCACCTCTTCTTTTTACTTACAGACCTATCAGAGTCAGAGCTTATGCCAGATGAAATATCAGTTAGAAAGTTTGAGACCCAGAGTCCCAGTCAGGAGAGGAGTGCTCAGGGAAGCCTGTGGAAAACAAAGCCAGAAGACAGGAAAGGGCCAGACAGGAAGACCTTCCAGAAGAAAGCTGATGTGCTGGTTGTGAGGGTTACAAACCAAAGACATTGCAGAAAGTTCCCTCAGTGGAGTTTTCCCTGAAATCCTAACTCATGCTGGCTGAGATGACAACAACTCTGGAGGGCTTTTAGGACATTATGGGCTAAGTTCTTGGGCCCCATGCCATTTCATGAACATGGTGCTGCCACTCTGGAGACAGGAAAATGTCACCAAGATCGTGGAATACACAAGTGTGTGTCCCCAAAGCAAAACCCAGACCTCAGCATTCATGAGGCTGAAAAAATAAATGGGAAAAAGCCCACCTCGGGGCTGAGTCTTAAAACTGAAGACTCAACCTTTCAATAAGAAGTCAACCTTTCCCTTTCTCCCTTTCTTTCTATGCTGGGGAACAAACCCAGGCCTTGCTCATGGCTAGCAGGAGTTGCACCACTATGCCATGCCTTCTGCTTCATCTCTTTTCTGATTAAAGAAAAAAAAAAAAAGAGCAGCGAAGGGACTTCAGCACCTCAGACTCCTCCAGTGTTACCGCTTCTTCCTTTCAGAGAAGATTCCTTCTTCCTTTCAGAGAAGATTCCACCTGCTACAGTTCTAAGCACAGCCCCGCACAGGTGCTGTGTTTACTCTTTGTATTTTTATTTTATTAACTGTTCTGCTGGGTTTGTGAATGGCCAGGACTCAAACACCTCAGAACGCAGCTCAGAGAGATGTCAGCTCCTCTGTGAATGGGCCCCTCATCAGACCTCTCTGTTTGGCTCTGCTACCTCATTTCTCTCAGAATCTGGCCTGGGCTAAGTCTGAATCCAGACCCTAAAAGAAAACGTCTGGAGTCCAACTGGCAAATCCTGGATCTCACAGTCAG
>PVIR01036208.1:0-15974 GCA_004026965.1 Petromus typicus
GTTAGCTCAGTGGTTCCGGCGCCTGTCTTGCAAGCGCAAGGGCCCGGGTTCGATTCCCCGGTAACCACATAACAATACTGGGTGTGGAGACTCACGCCCAGCAGCAACCAGTACCACATACCACAGTGCCAGGCGTGGTGGCTCACGCCTGTAATCCCAGCACTCGGGAGGCAGAGGCAGGAGGATTGTGATGTGAGTTGGAGGCTGAGCTCAGGGCCAGCCTAAACCACAAAGCGAGACCCTGTCTCAAAAAAACCTAAAAAAAAAAACCTCCCAGTGGGAGATGGGAAATGGATGCCAAATGGGTGCTGTCATCTCCCTTTATCTTTGAGAGATATATTCCAAGACCCCCGGTGAATATCTGAAGCCAAATATAGTACCAAGCTCTATTTATATTGTGTTCTTCATATATACATATATATAAATGTGTGTGTATATATATGTATATATATATATATATATAATAAAGCTTAACATATATAAAAGGCACAGTGATAGATTAACAATAATAAATAATAAAATAGAATGATAATAGCATACTATCATAGAAATATGGCCTGTCTCCCAAAGTATTGGTAAGTTTTCTTCATGAGCCACAATTTTTTTCAGTTTGAGGTGTAACTGTGACATTAGCATGGATTTTTCCCAAAGCCTCACACTTGCCAGGAAAGTCCTCTATCACTGAGCTACACCCCAGCCCCAGAGATTTCTTTTTAACATACATCTTAGAAAACACAGAATGTGGATTTTTTTTCTTTCCTTACTAGAGAATTTTCACCTTTTTACTTAAAGGAAGTATTTAACAAATTTTTTTTGTAGTTCAGGCTAGCCCTGAGCTCAGCCTCAAACTCACATCACAGGAATCCTCCTGCCTCTGCCTCCTGAGTGCTGGGATTACAGGCGTGAGCCAACATGCCCGACAGTGTGGTATGTGGTACTGATTGCTGCTGGGGTGAGTCTCCATGCCCAGTATGGTATGTGGTTACCAGGGTATTGAACCCGGGTCCTTGCACCTGCAAGACAGGCACTGGAACCACTGAGCTAAGTCCCCAGCCCCTGCCAAAAAAATTTTTAACATATGTGAATTTCCAGCATCTTCACTCTTGAGCTTTGGGGTCATTACTAGAGAGAGAGAGAGAGAGAAATGCTTGAACACAAACTGTTTAACAGTGGATCTGATAACTCAGACATCTACTAACGGGTTAGGAATGTATACAATGTGGATATACTGGACAAAGAATAATCATGTCCCAGGCTTGATAAAGCAGGACATTGTGAGATTCCATCACACTACTCAGAATGGTACCCAATTTAAAACTTTCATATATTGCCTGTATCTAGAATTTTCCATTTACTACTTTTGCACCTTGAGCTGAGCATAGTGACTCATGCCTATAATGCTACCACTCTGGGATATTGAAGCAGAAGGATCACAACTTGGTGACTTAGCAAGACCTTTCTCAAAAGTAAAAAAAATTTCACAATACACATTCTTGTGAAATAGTAAGAAAATATTCAGAGGGAAAGGGTTGGGTAGGGGTAAGTAAAGAAGGGAAAGAGGGCCGGGGATTTAGCTCAATGGTTCCAGCACCTGTCTTGCAAGCACAAGGGCCCGGGTTCATTTCCCAGTAACCACATACCATACTGGGCGTGGAGACTCACCCCAGCAGCAACCAGTACCACATACCACAGTGCCTGGCGTGGTGGCTCACGCCTGTAATCCCAGTACTCGGGAGGCAGAGGCGGGAGGATTGTGATGTGAGTTTGAGGCTGAGCTCAGGGCCAGTCTGAACCACAAAGCGAGACCCTGTCTCAAAAAAAAGAAGGGAAAGAAAAAATCTGATGGTTAAAAAAAGAAAACAAAGCTTATGTATATAGGGGGCTACGAGGTTGTGGGAGATAGGGGAAATGGAAAAAAAATGAGAATTAAGTTGTGTCATATGCTGATACAAATTCTCAATGTTGATTGTGATTATGATGTGTATATAAAACATACCAACGGCCCCTTCCCCATTCTAAACACAGTTATGGCAGGACTGCCCAATCTTAGAGAGTTTTCCTGTGCTCCAGGAACACAGCGCACTTGACTCTCAGTGGTCTCTACCCTCCGTGCTGGAGTCGGGCGAGAGATAGCACATGTCCTGAGCCAGGATAATCACAGTTTGTGAGCAAGAACTGGTGAGGAAGTGCTTTTGGCTCTGTTCTGGAGGATAAAATCACAGTCACCTCAAGACAGAGTTCTAACTTGATAGGAACAGGGAACTGTGAGGCTGAAGCCTGTGGGCAGAGAGAAGCAGAAGGGAGAGATACAGGTATGAGAGAGTGATCGGAAGCTGGTTCCAGTCACTTCTGAGGGCAGCACCACCTCTACCCACCATGTTCTGATTGTAGGAGGCAACACATTCTGCTTTTCATTGAAACAAATTTGTGTTCCTTTAACTTCTTGCTAAAGAATTGTATCCCAGAAGCACTATTCTGCAATATTTCCTGAAATTGATTGAGTGGATGAATTTGTAAAATAGTTACACATGTCTGATCACAAACTCACTAGAACAGCTAAAATTCTAAAAACTAACAATACCAAATAGTGGAAATGTGAGGAGAGAGAGACAGAGAGAGAGAGAGAGAGAAAGAGAAAGAGAGAGACTTTCATACATAGCTAGGGAGGAAAAAAGCATAGCTAGGGAAGAGGGAAGAGATGATAAAATAGTAAAAACAAGACACTTTAGAAAACCACTAGGCATCTTAAAATAAAGTTACACATATAACTCTCTGACAAGAACAATTCCACTGCTCATTTACTCAAGAAAACTGAAGTTGCATGTCCAGGAAACGATACCTTGGAATGTTCAGGAGTCTAGGGGCCGGCTCAGTGGTAGAGCACTCACCAAGCATACACGAGGCTCTGGGTCCAGTCCGAGGCTCTGGGTCCAGTCCTCAGCACTCCTCTCCCTCCAAGGTCATAGCAGTTCTATTCACAATCATCTAAAACTAGACACAAAACAAAAGCGATTAGATTTTTTAAAATTATGTTTGTCATACAATGGCATAATACTTAGCAATTGAAAGGAATTAATTAATGACCACATGGTTGAATCCCAAGAACATATTGAATCAAAGGAGCCAGACACAAAGAATTGAATTCTGTAGAATTCCATGTATATGAAGTATACCAGGCAAAACTAATCTACAGCGATGAAAATAATCCTAACAATAGTTTGAGAGGAAAGATTGACTGAAAGGAGCAATAAGGGAACTTCCTGGGATAATAAAAATGTTCGATATTTTAATTAGGGTGGATCACACAATGATGAATGTGCTTAACACCATCGAGCTGTATACTTAGTAGTAGTTAAGATGATACATTTTAAGTTACCATAGGAAAATAATAAAATATTGAAAACAGTTGCCTAGAGGCTGACTTTAAGTTGCCTGCTTTTTACTTTGTCAAATAAGGACTCTGAAAAACAACAAACAACTTGCCATCTACTACCACCTGCAAGGTAGGATATTTTAAAAACTAATAAAGTGTAGGGGCTGGGGATTTAGCTCAGTGGTTCCAGTGCCTGTCTTGCAAGCTCAAGGGTCCGGGTTCGATCCCCAGAAACTACATACAATACTGGGTGTGGAGACTCATGCCCAGCAGCAACCAGTACCACACACCACCGTGCCAGGTGTGGTGCTCACACCTGTAATCCCAGCACTTGGGAGGCAGAGGCAGGAAGATTGCCATGATGTGAGTTTGAGGCTAAACTCAGGGCCAGCCTGAACTACAAAGTGAGACCCTGTCTCAAAAACAAAAAACAAAAAACAAAAAAAACCCCAAAAACAAAACTAATAAAGTATGAGGGATGTTGCCCCAGGATAAAAACAATTCTTTCCCCAAAATAACATTTGGACATGATCTCCTATGCTGCTTTGTTTGTCTTGAGACAGAGTCTTGTTACATTTGCCAAAGTTGGTTTCAAAATTGCAATTCCCCTGCCTCAGCCTCCCAAGAAGCTAGAATTATAAGCGTGCTCCACCGTACCCAGATATTCTTCCTGTATTTAAAAAAAATTTCATCAGAGATTAATGATTTAAAAATTCTTTCTAATTAACACCAGAATTTGGAATCACTACCAGTATGAAGTAGGTTGATGGTACCATAATGACAAAAGCCCTGACTTCATGAAACCATTATTTTGACCCAACATCACATTTCCCGTATCCTTAAAGCAAGCTTTCATTCAGGTGTAGAAATACAAAATGTTCCACAGACAGTTATTGAAATGAAGACTCAGCATTGAGAAGAGAATGGGTGATGGGTGGGAAAATATGACATCCTGACCCTGACATACATTCAGACAGTGCCCTTGTGGCTCCCTGCACTCACACCCTAACGTGCATGTCTAATATGACACAATGTTCCCACTGCTTGTGCAACTGTAGCTTCCCAGAAGACAGGAAGTGAAATAACCCAAGCTTGAGACAACTCAGAAGCTGAGTCGTTGGGCAGGTAGTGAGGGGCTGGGGATGTGGCTCAGTGGTAGAGTGCTTGTCTAGCACGTGGGAGGCCTTGGGTTCAATTAAAGTACACCCTTCCTCTCCCCAGTTAACAAGTATAAGAGCATAAGGAAACTCAAAATTTGCTCTATGAGTCCCAGAAAATTCTGGAAATTTGCACAGTGACTAAGCCTCACGCTCCTGTTAGGCAAGAATGAGTGTGTAGTAGGCATTGCAATTTGAGGTGGCCTAAGAGTTCTCCGGGTCTACACAGTCTTCTCATTTTACATTCTTTATGTAGTGTTAAAATGTTTTATTAGATTAGTATGACAAAATATGTATTTGAAATGCAAGACAGGAGAATAAAATCAGAGTCATTTGATTAATGTGATATTATTAGCATTTTTTTCTTTTTTGAGACAGGGTCTCACTTTGTAGTTTAGGCTGACCCTGAGCTCAGCCTCAAACTCACATCACAGCAATCCTCCTGCCTCTGCCTCCCGAGTGCTGGAATTACAAGTGTGAGTCACCACGCCCAGCACTGTGGTATGTGGTACTGGTTGCTGCTAGGCATGAGTCTCTATGCCCAGTATTGTATGTGGTTACTGGGGATCAAACCTGGGCCCTTGCACTTGCAAGACAGGTACCGGAACCACTGAGCTAAATCCCCAGCCATTATTAGCATTTCTATCTATCATATATATATATATATATATATATATATATATATATATATGTATATATCTACGTATATATACACATATACATGTATATATACACGTATATATACATATATCTACATATATTACACACACACACACTCATGCACATAAGCTATGTATTTTCTATGTTGTTCCCCCTAGGTAGTTATTTGCAATGTCAGGGTGGGGGTCAAGACGTTTTTAAAGACAACCATACACTTTCAGAAAAATGGTCAAGAAGTCCAAAACAATTTTTGTGTGTGTTGCTAGAGACTGAACTCAGGATTCTGCACATGCCAGCCAGGTGCACTTCCACTGAGCCTCATCTCCAGCCCACCCACCAATAAACCTTTCTTATGCACTCCATGATGATTTCCTCTTCACTGCGCTCAAATTCTTTCCCCCTCCACCATTAAATGTGTTTTCTTGTGGATGCCCCTTTACTCTGGGCTCTGTCACTGTCACATGGCTAGGCTTATCCAGGACACCTTCTTCATATGACTCAAACTTTGGCACTTTGCACCGAGCATCCCCATCACTTGAACACCGCCCCCCCTCCAGCAGCAGTCTCCCACTCTGCACCGAGGCACTCCGCTAGCACCGGCATTGTTCTCTGCTCAGACCCTAGGACAGCATGTGCGCATGCTCCCCTGCACGGATTCCTCCTTCACACTGTTTGACTGCAGCAGATCCTAACCCCTTGCGCTGGGCCACACCATCGCATGTGCGCCAACCCCAGTTTACTTGGCAACCCTTGTCTGTTGTTTAAACATGTGAGTCCTACCTGGTAGTTTCTGTAATTGTGTGGCTCCATTCCTAGATTTATTCCTAACTTCATGACTGAATATATTTTGTCCATTCCCTAATTTCCCATTCTGAAATATCTTATATGGCTGGACCACAAAATTAGGTAACTTTTCTAAAAAGTGTTTATGTGTACTTGACCTCAGGTAAACTTTGGATACTTGAGGCTATTTTTTAAATCCCTTTATACACAAGTGGAAATTTAGCCAGGTATAAAATTGTTGGTTTACACTTACTTCTCCTTTAAGCTCTGTAATCTTCTGGTGTACACCACTGCAGTGAATTAAGTTTGAATCCAGCTTTTTCTTATGAAGAATGAGATTCTCTGCCAGTCTTTTTACAGGATCACTTACCTAGCTGGAGTCACTTCATGTGGCTACGTCATGTTTCCATAGCTCAGTGGTAATTTTTTCTGTAATTCAGTGTATCCTTTAAATTTATATGTTCTATTCTTCATTTCAGGAAAGTGAATGTTTATCTTTGAATATTTTTATTCTTTATTTGCTCTATTTTCCACCTCAAGGACACCAAAAATGTATATGATATATTTTTCTTGTTTTTATCAATATGTTTTTTTTTTCCTGGTACTGGGGATTGAACTCAGGACCTTGTGTTGGGAAGCAAATGCAGAACCACTGACCTAAACTAGCCAAGCATTATTTTTGTGACAGCAAAATTCTACATGGATGAGGGCAGGGGATTTAGCTCAGTGGTGCTGCACCTGCCTCACAAGCATAAGGTCCTGAGTTTGATCCCTGTTACCTCAAAGAAAAAAAAAAAAGTAAATAAATCTATATGGATGTAAAGATAATAATAATTGTTATAAGTGTTATCCAACTCTGGGAACTTTTTTTCTCAGTTCAGGTACTACTAAAATCTTTGTGAATGATCTGTGTGTGCTGTGTGTGTGTGTATGAATACTATCATGTGAGAGGTTGAGATAAAAAATAACCCAGTAGGGCTGGGAATTTAGCTCAGTGATTCTGGCACCTGTCTTACAAGCGCAAGGGTCCAGTTCGATCCCCAGTAACCACATACAATACTGGACGTGGAGACTCACGCCCAGCAGCAACCAGTACCACATACCACAGTGCCGGGCGTGGTGGCTCACACCTGTCATCCCAGCACTCGGAGGCAGAGGCAGGAGGATTGCTGTGATGTGAGTTGGAGGCTGAGCTCAGGGCCAGCCTGAACCACAAAGCGAGACCCTGTCTCAAAACAAACAAACAAACAAACCCAGTAGCTAATTCACTTTTCCAGAAATACAGTGATCAGACAATGAGAACTGATATTTATTTATTTATTTATTTATTTATTTATTTATTTTCTAGCAGTGCTGGAGCATTGAATGCAGGGCCTTGTGCATGCTATGTATGTGTCATACTACTGAGACTCACCACTGCCATAGAACTATTTTTTTAGCATGGGGATCAAGTTCAAGAGCACTTTACCAATGAGCCACATCCTGGTCTTTTTCAAGACATATTATTGCCAAAAACTCACAGGCTGGCCTTCAACTTGCAATCCTCCTGACTCAAGCTACTGAGTAGCTGGAATTACAGGTATAAACCAGTGACCCCAATCCTAGAACAAATTTTTACATAATGCTTACCTATACAAAGCAAATCTATAACTACTTCACATATATTGGCTCATTTAATTCTTACAATAACTACATAAAATAAATATTAGACTATCATTTATAATGAGGGGACTAAGTCAATTTCAAGTTGCATGACTAATAACTGACAGTAGGGTTGGAGCTTGAATTTCCACCATGATGTCCACCTATTTACTCACCGTTCTCTCTTTTAGTCATTTTCTGTCATGGTGGAGAAAAAGGGAAATGTGTGTACCTCCAGATGATACTCATATTTTAAGAAGTCTAACCCATTGTTTCCCATGATATAACGTTATCTTTTAATAATATATGTCAAAACTGTAAACAACATGGGCTGTAAACATTCTCTAAAAAGTAATTTTTAGTCACGTCATCTGTTTCTTTTCTCAGTTGCTTCTTAGTTCTTTTCACCAAATGTACCAAAAGGTACCAAAAGGTACTTAAGTTCAGCATATTTTTAAACACAATTCACTGTTTTATCCTGTAATAACATTTTTCCCCCTGCACTTCAGCAACACTTCTGGGCCTCCTTGCTTTCTAGACACTTTAGTGGTCAAGGCTTCTGTCTTCTCATCATGTCCCTCTTTTACTTCTGTTCTTTTTCACCCACAATTTCCCAACCCTAGTTCATCCTCCTCTCACCACTGGCCTGGAGTGTTGCATTGTGGGGATAACTGGTCTCTCATCTCCCTTTCCTGATCTTTCTGCCCTCTTTTCTCCTTTTGTCTCATATATGACCCAGATCTGTCCTTCTAAATCAGAGGTCTCCAACCACTGATAAATGGTTAAGCACCCATCTCTAGTATATAAATTTATTTCTACATCATGTGCACATAGGATTGAATAGTGTGTGTACACTGTAAATTGTATATATATATATATATATATATATATATATGACATTAAAAATAAGTAAGAAAGAAACTAACTTTAAATTTTCATTTGAATTTTTAGAGATCTAAACATTTTTCCTCCTATAATTGGATATGTTCCACTGTTTTTTAAAAATATTAGCTTAACAATTTGTCATGTAGTGATTCACAAGTGTGTTCTAATTTCAGTTTATTTTGAAAATAAGTTTTAATTGCCATCATAGCTGACAAAGATAGTCTCAAAGTTACAAGTACCAAATGCTCCATAAGTGTATTTCTAAGTCCTGATATTCATTTCCATCAAATATATTACTGAAATCTTAACATTCAGTTTCCTTGGAAATTCAGTCAATAAATTTAATGATGTTAAAGAGGTTTTGTTTGTTTGTTTGTCTGTATGTTTTTTTGAGACAGAGTCTCTCTCTCTTTTTTTTTTTTTTTTTTTTTTTTTTTTTTTTTTTTTTTTTTGTAGTTCAGGCTGGTCCTGCACTCAGCCTTGAACTCACAGCAATCCTCCTGCCTCTGCCTCCAAAGTCCTGGGCTTATAGGAGTGAATCACAGCACCTGGCATTGTTGTATGTGGTCACTGGGGATTGAACTCGGGACCTTGTGTTTGCCAGGTGACGCCGAAACCACTGAGCTAAATTACATATATTGTAAATGTATTCTGAAATATTAGTAAGTTAAGAAACTCCTCCCTAAATTTTATTTTTGAGACAGGGTCTTGCTTTGTAGTTGAGGGTGGCCCTGAACTCGCTATTGTAGCCCAGGCCAGCCTCAAACTCACAGCAATCCTCCTGGCTCTACCTCTTGAGATGCTGGGATCATAGGCGTGAGCCATTACACCTAACACTGTGGTATGTGGTTACTAGGGATTGAACTTGGACTTTGTACTTGCCAGGCAAGCACTGGAACCACTGAGCGAAATCCCTGGCCAAAAAACTCCAAAATTTTTAAAGTTTACAGATATAAATGTTCCGTAAGTAAGGATACAGTTATATAATTTTCAGGGCAAAAATAGCTATAGAAACATTTTCAGGCATCCATTTTTAAAATGCTTTCTCAATGAAAAGAATTTATTTGTGGAAGCAGTTACTTTTCTTCACTATTAAACACTGCCTTTTCCTGAAATGCACTGATTATATGTGTTTATTATTTTAAGCTCTAGTAGTAGCATTTGTTTTGGGATTTGTTGTTGTTTCCGGTACTGGGGATCAAACCTAAAGATTGGTGTATGCTAGCTAAGGGCTCTGCCACTGAGCTACAACCCAATCCCAGGGCAGTTTTTTAAAAAGTCATTTGTAAAAAAAACAGAAAAGATAAAAAATTTTGAAACACTAGTATTTTTGTGAGAGGAAAAAATCTGCAATTTATCATTAAATTGACAATTCTCTTAAGTCCTTCACCCCTGAATGACCTATAAATTGTAAAGGTAGTAACAATTGATACAATTGATTTGCATGCTATCTCTCTGTCTCCTCACATGGTACAAAGATCCTACTTTATTTTGGAGGGAGGTGCTAGGAATTGAGCCTGAGGCCTGGCACATGGTCACTGCGGACACCGTCCCTGAGCTACATCTTCAGTCCCTGCTTCTACTATTTAAAGGTGATTTTCTTATGTGCTCCTTTGTTTGCTGGTCTTTATATATGTACTCTCAATGACACCCTGCAGCACACAAATTCCTCTCAGGAGACTCCTCTCAACCATTTATGATGCTTAACCTCATGGACAGACAAATGTGCTACAAGCACTGCTCCAAATACGAGGTATTGGTATAAAGTTTAATTATTTTAAAGAAAAATAAACATATTAGATGGCAGTAAAGTTTAATTATTTATAAAAATTAAAAATAGAACGTATAGTATTTGTGCCCTTCCTGGAGCCAACTTGTCATGACTAACTATGCTAAGAGCAGATATGTATTTCTAAGATGGCGCACAGCTAACAGCATAGCAAGCTCAAGATAATACAGTGCTGCTTCGAGGTAGATCAGATACTCAAGTTAAAAACATGATGGCCCCAGCTGGGAACTGAATATGAACGAACATCGGGAGATATGGATGGTTCAAAACCTGGAGTGAGAAATAGACTGGTCAGTTCCAAACAAAGCAAAACAATCTAGTAGCCAGGAAACAGGCTAATTAGGGAATATTAACAATATTCTCCAATGCTGACTAGGTCTATGACACTGTTCTATTTGTCTTATTTTCATTGTCCCTTTAACTGTCAAAAGGGTCCTATAAAGATTATGTCCATTTTCCAGACAGAGAAATTAAGGCTTAGAAAATATAAGTAATTTCCCTAAAATTACATGGCAGGATGAAGTGGTTTAGCTAAAATTTGAACCTTGTATGTCTGAATTATACATGTGGAAGGACAGCTCTGAATGGGGGCTGTTAGTTACTACCTTTACATAGCTTCCATTAGTTTGTTCAAAATCAACCCTAATAAATATATGACATGGGAAAGCAAAGTGTTAACTGTTAATCACAACTTCAACTGAAGACTGCCTCCTCCCTTCTGATTGTCGCATCCATAAGCAGCCTTGGTCTTATTCCAAAGTTTGTCTGTTCATAGTAAATGGAGCTTCCTATTTCCTGAATTCCTGGGAAGGAATTAAGAAGCACACTTGGGAAGCATTAAGAAGTCACAAAGACCAGAGTGGACATACATTTGTACCCTCCTTCCCCAATGACTATCACTTCTTAGTAGTAGTATTATTATTGTAAGAACTGGGAATTGAACCTGGGGCCTCCCCCATGCTCAGCAAGTGCTATACTTCTGGGCTACACCCCAGCTCAGACTTTACTTCTCACTTGTGCTATGCTTGCTATTAAACTCAGGACCCCACACATGCTAGGTAAGGGTTCTACATATCCAGCTCTTCCAACTTTGAATTCCAAGCAAGTGAAACAAAAACAATTGGGAATTTTGGGGTGGTGGCGTGGGGGTAGAGCACCTTCCTGAAGCAAAGTTCTGCCTCTCTGAGACCCAAAGTCCAGAGACTCGGAAAGTGACAATTTGGTGAAGAGAAAGAAGAGGTAGATCTCTGGGAACTGGAGAGGAATGGACATGAAAATTGGAAGCTGTGAGAAGTGGAGGACATGGAGGACAGTGCAGAGAAAAGAATGACCCAGTCTGGAAGCTGACTGGCTCCCAAAGGAAAGCCTGCCTTCACAGATACCGGGAGCCCCCAGGACAGGACGATCGAGGGAGAAATGGCAGGAGGGGCCCATGGCTGCTCTGAACTGCAGAAGTGGCATGAGGTTTTGCTCTGAGGTGGCTCCTTCCACATGACAGGCAACAGAATCCAGTGTGATGCTGCCATATTGCCAGAGAATGCCTGGTCAGGTGCTGTCTGGGGGAGAGGTTGACTATTTAAGACTGAGACTATGAACAATTAAAAAATAACTTCAGAGTTCCGAATGTAATCCTCCGGTGGTGACTGGCTGGGTGACACCACGGGAGACAGTTGCAGAGAGCCTGCAGGCTCCATACAGAATCCCTGAGGAGTCAGAGCTCAGGCAGGAAAGATGTGGCCCTTCCTCTGTGGTGAGAAGCCAGGCCAGCTTGTGTGTGCTCAGAAACTGAGCAGGCAAGGACTTTCTAACAAAACCCCAGTTGCCCAGGAAATAATACCAAGAATCAACAAGTGGATTATAGCAAATTAAAAAGCTTCTGCACAGGGGCCGGGGATTTAGCTCAGTGGTTCCAGCACCTGTCTTGCAAGCGCAAGAACCCGAGTTCGATCCTCGGTAACCACATAACAATACTGGGTGTGGAGACTCACCCCAGCAGCAACCAGTACCGCATACCACAGTGCGGGCGTGGTGGCTCACACCTGTAATCCCAGCACTCGGGAGGCAGAGGCAGGAGAATTGCTGTGATGTGAGTTTGAGGCTGAGCTGAGGGCCAGCCTGAACCACAAAAAAGTGAGACCCTGTCTCAAAAAAAAAAAAAAAAAAAAAGCTTCTGCACAGCAAAAGAAACAAATAACAGAGTGAAAAGAAAACCTACCGAAGGGGGAAAGTATTTTGGTAGCAGTTCCTCAGAGGACTAGTATCTACAATGTATAAAGAACCCAAAAAAGTAGATGCCTCAAAATAAAAGCCCCAATCAGGAAATGGACAAGTAAAATGAGTAGACACTTCGCAGAAGAAGTACAAATGAGCAATAATATATAAAGAAACGTTCAACATTGTTGGCCATTAGAAAAATGCAAATTACAGCAATACTGAGGTTCTATCTTATCCAAGAAAGAATAGCCATCACCAAGATGATCAAATAACAACAAATGCTGGTGAGGCTATGGGGGGAAAGAAACCCTTCTGTACTGTTGGTGGGAATGTCAACTAACAGAAGCACTATGGAAATCAGTACGGAGATTACTCAAAAAACTAAATCTAGAAATTCTGTTTGACCCAGCCATTCCCTTTCTAGGTATCTTTCTGAAAGAGTTAAACATCATATTACAGTGATACACGCATATTCATGTATGTAGTAGCACAGTTCGCAATAATGAAATCTATGAAGCAGCCTGAACATCCAACAATAGATGAATGGATAAGGAAAAATAAGGAATTCACACCCAATAGAGTACTACTCTGCATTAAAAATAAATCTGAGTCATTGTAGAAAATAGATGCACCTTGAGACCAAAATGTTAAGTGAAATAAATCAGGCAGGCAAACTTAACTATTTCATGTTTTCTTTTAACCTGAAAGAAATCTAAAGTAGAAATAAGTTAAAGAGCAAAAGAAAAGACAGATAATCGGAAGCAGAGAGATAGATCTTTTTTAAATTGAAAGGCAACCAAGAGATGAAGAAATGGGGAGAGAGGGAAGGAAAAAGGAACATAAAAGGAATTTAAGATGTGCTATGGGGACATACCAAATCCCCAGGATGAATGTACCATTACCGACTGCAAAACTGTGCTCTATAATCCTTGTCATTTTTTATAAGGAGGCTTTGTATGTGGACAAGATTGACTAACTCATTGGCCATTGATGACTGATTTACCTAGCCTATCCCCACCCACTGAAGGAAACAGCTGATATGCTAAATGTGAATCAGCTTTTGGAATGTGTGTGAGGCATACACGAGGCCAAAGTCTGCAGTGGCACTGTATTCTGCGTCTGACTGTAGGTGTGTGCTGTGGGAGAAGACATGTGAATGTCGGTCCATATGCTGCTTCATTCACAGATAACAAATAACAGGTAACATGTACCCTGATCCTGAACTAGGGTTGAGATTTGCACATATGATCAGAACAACTGTGGAATGTCTTCTCAGCATGTTGTGAGCAGAAATGGACAGTGAAAATGAGACCATACTTTTTACAGGGAGGCTGCTGTCTATTGGGGTCCCAGCATCAATTTTTTTAGAAGAAACGATTTATGGTGTTTCTTCATTGACACTCGAAATGCCTGAAGAGATATTTCTCTCTTTTAAGATTATCTCAGCTCTCTTGGGGCCGGGGAGTTAGCTCAGTGGTTCCGGTGCCTGTCTTGCAAGCGCAAGGACCCAGGTTCGATTCCCTGGTAACCACATACTATACTGGGCATGGAGACTCACACCCAGCAGCAACCAGTACCACATACCACAGTGCCGGGCGTGGTGGCTCACGCCTGTAATCCCAGCACTCGGGAGGCAGAGGCAGGAGGATTGCTGTGATGTGAGTTGGAGGCTGAGTTTAGGGCCAGCCTGAACCACAAAGCGAGACCCTGTCTCAAAAAAAAGAAAGATTATCTCAGCTCTCTGTTCACATTCTGGCATGGCCTAAACTTATTTCTTCAGGATGATGGATTAACACATTTTTATCATTTGAGAATGAGAACCAACCAGAAAAATTTCATAAGAATCGACCATCTGCATAATAGTTTATATCAAAACTTACTGGTTTAGAACCACAAATATTTATCTCCTCATGGCTTCTGTGGGTCAGGAATGTGAATGCAGGCTAGGTATAAGATTGGCTCAGAGTCCTACCCAACCAACCTGGGAGGGAGGGGTGGTAGCAGCAGCTTGAGAGAAAATTAACAGGTTGCTGCAACTTTTGGTGGTAAAAGAGGGAAATAAATCAGGCTGTTAATTAAGCAAGCAAGCTGCTACATTCCTTATGCTAAGGAAATAGGATCTGTAAGAAAACTGGATGAAACCAGTGTTGAACCATGATGGAAACAAATCCGAGTTAAAGCTCCCCTGAATCTTCATTATACCTTCACCATAATGCATTTCTTTTTATTTTTGAGATAGGGTCTTGCTTTGTAGTTCAGGCTGGCCCTGAACTCACTATGTAGCCCAGGAGAACCTCGAATTCACAACAAAATAAAAGACAGGCAATCAATCCTCCTGCCTGTCTCCTGAGTGCTGGGATTACAGGAGTGAGTTACCACACCCTGCATTTTGGAGTGTGATTACCAGGGATCGAACTCAGGAATCTTATACTTGCCAGGCAGGTACCAGAATTACTGAGCTAAATCCCAATCCCCTATAATTAATTTCTTTAATGTTAGGGGGACATACAACATAATTCTAGACACATTTTGGGCAGTACACAAATTCATGACTGTACAGTAAGTAAATCACACCCTATCTAGAGACCTCTGCCCTTTTTGAATAAAAAAACACCCATGAAGAGTTAATGACATTTCTCTGTATCCCTATAAAAATGAAATGTGCCTTTTGTTTGGGACTGTTCTGACTGTGGAAGAGTCAGCTGTGGTGTCTTTTCCTGGGGCTACCCTGCCTACAGTGCAACCAGTAGTATTCCTTCCCTATAGTAAATTTTAATTGCATTTTTGTTTTAGAACTATTTCATGAATAACTTCTATCCTACATGAGGCAACCACCCACTCTAGCTGGCAACAAAGCCACAGGCGAGGGATGTGCTTATCTCAAGGATCGGTGGGAGATGGGCTGGTTTCCAAGTTCACTCAGGTGGCCCCAGTCATCCTTGGGCCTGCCCTCTGGGGGCATCACATCACATGGCAAGCTGGCTTCCCCAGAACAAGTGAACAGGAGAGAAAGGGAGGATGGGAAAGACTAAGGCTGCAGTCTTTTTGTGACCTAATCTCAGAAGCAACATCCCATGTTTCTGCCCTAGTTAGGAATAAGTCATAAAGTCCAGCCCACACATAAAGGGAGAAGATTACACACGGGTGTTACAGGAGAGTAAAATATTCCACTCCAAATAATTTCTTGGGCATGTTTTTAGAGGGATATTTAAAGAAATTGAAGACATAGGAACAGCTCTGAAAAATCTGTTCTTTAATTTAAAAGAAATTTATATTTATCTACACTAGTAAATAGTAAATACAGGCCAAGGCTTTTCTGACAGTTTTTCTGCTTAGGAAAAGTATTTCAATAGGAAGAAGAGACTGGCAGTCTGATACCTGGGCCAGAAGACAACTACAGGAAGACTTTATCCGTATAACAAGGCAACATTTGCTTACTGTGTCCATCCTCACTCCCACTATTCTGTCACCA
>PVIR01036209.1:0-5000 GCA_004026965.1 Petromus typicus
AATATGATTATAATTTATATCTAAAATGTGCCAGTAAAAATAATGAACAGGAAAGAAAGAAAGAAACAAACAAACAAACAAACAAATGTGTTATAATTCATGATGGAAAAATATAATCCTGGTCATGTTTTAAACTTTAACATTATTATGTAAAAAAATCTTAGGTATTAATCATCCTCCTTATAGCGTCTAACAAAAAATATTTTCTGAAAACCAAACTGTTTGATGGATTATTTAATTGACATCTAAATAGGACCACAGAGAAAAATATCTTAAGAAGTTATTTCTAATAATATCCTAGTTAATAAGAAACAATTTTCCTATGGAATAATGATGAACAATATTAATAGTCCAGTCATATGTACTGAATAAATGGTGATTAATTTCCACTCATTAAAAGAATACTGCTCACCTACAGGGCAAAGCATGCCATTCACACAGTAAAATGTTCTTTCCTGGCTATTGGAGGGAATTGTGACTAGGTTGGGTGTCACAGGTATCATGTGACTTATTTTATGATTTATGAAAAGGTGAGAAGTTAATGATTTGTGTTTTAGAATGTGGAAAATATATCTATTTTAAATGTTTTTATTGTGAAATGAGTACATTTTATATACCTATCATGATCACACTCAATATTGACAATTTGTACCAGCATATGACCTGTCTTGATTCTCATTTTTCCCATTAAATGTATCTATTTTAAATCAACCTTTCCCATATAGTACTAAGAAAAAGTTTCTCCCAAAGAATGACTGCATTTAATCACATCAAAATGGCTACATCCAATTATTTTACATTATGTACCTTAATGGGAGATAAATTATCTAAGCAACTATCTTAGAAAGGTCAAATGTAGAAATATGATTGATGTAGGCAAGAACAAACCATTGCAGATTCTTAGTAGAGAAAAGAATTTGTATACATTGTATTTAAGAAAGATCTATGAAGGTTAATTCAGATAGATGTATTAGGCTGCCATGGTTGGATGACACTAGTTAGAAGCAATGTCCAATCAGCTCTTTTTGTTCAAATTTCAGTTTCTTCAAAATAATCTTGTGTTTATAATTTGGCTTTCCTTACAAATTTGCCTATAGGAAAGAGGGTTCTCTTTGATTCACATAAACACCTGAACAGTGGACTATTACATGCTCTACTATAAATTTATAAGTTGAATATATGTGTGTGTGTATATATATATTTTATTTTACTTAGAATTTTTTTTTGTTTGTTACCGGTATATGAATACAGACTTTGTATTTCAGAATCTTATTTTTAGAACTTTATAAAACATTGTACATCAGGTTATTATTATATTCATGATGAAGTGTTCTTTAAAGTTTACAATTTAAACATTATTTGAAGATAAGGTTACAATCCAACTATTAATGCCAGCCCAGTAATATTACCGATATATATATAAAAAATGCAGTTACAAGGAGCTTGAAGGGGAAGGAAATGGGGAGCTGTAGCTCAAGCTGTACGAAACTGTTGCTATAGATAATGAATAGCTCTAGAGATCTAATGAGCAGCAAGATGACTATAGTTAACAAAAAAAAATCTGCATAGTGAAAATTTTCTGAGAGTTGATATTAGATACTTTTATATGATATGTACACAAGTAACTATATGAGTAAATATATAATGAAAAATTGTGTTTTGTACATTAAGTATATACAATTTAAAAGCTGAAATACAACTTTGATAGCTTTCTATCTCTGTACTCATTGGCTATATTCCCCCAAGATGGCTGTTCTGCATCAGTTTCTGCCTCTTTTCATGTTATTCTTTTTGACAAAAACAACTGATGTGACATTTGCAACACCAAGTCTTTCCCAAACCTCAAATGAGGATTATTCTTTTCTTTTCTTTACTCCTGTAATTAGAAGATATGGTACCTTTGCTTAATGTAGAATTTGTGGTGTTACCCAAATCCACATTGGGGAATTGTTAGAGTATAAACCATCATTTGCATAAAGGAGGTGCTGTATAAATTTGCAATAAATATGTTTCCCAGTAAAGCTATAAAACCTTCACAATCTGGGTTAGTATTACTGGTTTCTGTGGTAATGTAATTTATCTTTAACCACATTTGATAACATATAACAACCGCTAACCACATGTGGCTACTGAGTCTTGCAATGTGGCTAGTTTGATTGAGGTACTGAATTTTTAATATTATTTAGCTCTGTGTTAAATTTGTAATAGTAACTTGTGACTAACAGTTATAGTCTTGTACAGACTAAAATACGACTGTGACAATTTAGCAAGTGTGCTACTCAGTAAATTCTGTGAAGTTTCATTTAGTTTTCTATGTGCAATAGAGTCTAAACAGACATCTGACTGGTGAGTTGTTCTTGTTTCCTATCACTTGTTTTATATTGCTTACAGAGGTTTTTCATCAGTGTAGTGCAAACAGGCTAAACTAAGTAAAATTTGCAGAATAAAAGAAGACAGAGCCATGATGGTGAACTTATTAGAGACTGAGTTCCCCTGGAGCAACTTCAAACCTACTTATTTACCACAAAGTGCCAGCTCTGCAGTTAAACCAAAATACTGACATATGAGTTTAGATGAACCCAATCCAGACACTTGGCTAGCATGCCGACAGAGATGGCTCTGCATGTCCTGTGTGGCATGTGTGCCACAGGTTTTCTTGTACTGCACTAGAACCTGCTTTCAAACAAACTACCATTTCATGAGAAAGATCATAAATGAAAGATACTAGAACATTTAAGACTTTAGAACATCTTAATTTTACATCTGAACTGTAAATTAGAATTAAATTTAAAATAACTGATTTGTAGAAAACAAGTTTGATGATCACTCAGCAGTGGGGAGGACATTGCTCTAGTCATCTATAGAAACACACATCTAGAGGCTTTTATCTATCAGCTATCTCTCAGAAGTACAGTGGCCAGCACTGAGAAGCCCAGTTGATTTTGCAAGGTGACCAGTACACATCTTTACTCATATTTAGAGAATTAAAGAACCACAACAGAGTGATTGCGGTACAGCAAGCACTTCCTTTGAGAGTGGAAATATTTCACTTACCACCAGACACTTGTGTGAGAACTTGCTGAGAAACCCTGTTGTCAGAGAAAGTCCAAACTCAGTCTCTAGTCGTGTTCCCTTATTACTGTTACTCTCGTTCTAGAACTGACTTAGAACCAAAAGATCTCTAGTGATCAAGAATGGTCTTTCCTCTTTAGGCCAAGTCGATTATGATTATTCAATTGATAGATGCAGCCATTTTGTAGATACTAGCATCAAATGTATTTCACTGTGATTATCTTTAGTGTTTTTTTCTTTTTTATAATATAAGAGCATTTTTGGTCTATTGAGATTTTTCGTAGATACTATTAGCTCATTAAATTCCTCTACTCCACATACTTCCTGTACTTTGACTTACCTTATGCTTATTTTTTGTTTCTTGAGACAGGATCTCACTTCGTAGTTCAGGCTGGCCCCAAACTCAGCCTCAAACTCACAGCAAACCTCCTGCCTCTCCCTCCTGAGTGCTGGGATTACAAGTGTGATCCACCATGCCCAGCATTGCTGTATGTGATTACTGGGGATCAAAACCAGGTTCTTGGGCCTGCAAGGCAGACGCCAGAACCAGTGAGCTAAATCCCTGGCCCTATGTTTATTTTTATGCCTAATATCTTAATAAAGATTGGTGAGTAATGCTGAAAGGATACACTACACTAAGAGAGAATGCTTCATTCTCTAAGCAAGAATGAAGTAGATAAGGATATTGGTACCTCTGACATCCCCATAAACAGTCCAGCACTGAGAACTTCTTTTTTGGGAGATTACTTGAAGTCAAGAGCTGGGGCTCTAAAATTAGACAATTCAGACATAAATCCCAGTTCTATCCTAACTAAATTTTGTGACCTTAGGCAAATAATGTGCCAGAGTCTATAAAATAAAAGTAACTAGAGGCCCTATTCAGCAAAGTACTACTGCAGTATGAACAAAACAAAAAGAAGGCACTTAACATAACTAAAAGTGTTATCACTAGAGTTTAAGTTGCTCAAAGTGAAAGTTGAGTTTTGTGCTGCTGGGTCCCTAGAAAGTGAAAGTATAATAGGCCAGTTACAGGAGAGATGTATAGAGAAAGACAAATCTGTTCAAAACATACTACGACTCTTGTATCCAAAGAGATTTCAAGTGAAGACTATGACAGAGAGCTGAGGAAAAGGTGTTCATAGCATTTACAAATTTATGTGGTTTGTGGCAAGTATTGAGAGACTCTGGAAGAAGCCACAAAGGCATGGACACAAGAGTCTGTGGTAAGCACTTGTTGTGACACATCTTGATCAAGTGGATTAAAGTGCATAAAATATTAATACTAGATGCCAGAGGACAAGGAGACTAATAGCTCACAGAGTGAGGTATAAATACTAGAACCTCCCTGTTATAGGCTGTTCTAGATGTTCCCCCAAAGATTCATGCATTCATTAGTGGAGCTTTTCACAGGTGGATAGATTTATAGAGTATGGTGCTGGGATCAAGGTGTGTGATTATTAAATTAGTCCACTGATTGGTTTGGCATAGCTCTGGCTAAGATTAAGAGTGTAAGTATCACACTCACCCTGGGTGTGTAGCTTTCACAACATATACATTGGGAGAATGACTGTGAATGTTCTCTAGCCTGCTTACTTTCAGTGGACTATTTCTCCTCTGAGCTGCCTCTCTGTCATGCCAGTCTGCCATGGAGCTAGCTGACTGAAACCTCCACAAATTGCTAGCAAAATAAACTTTTCCTCCTTTAACTTTGGTTGTCAGGCATTTTGTATGAGCAATGAGAAAAGTAAGTAACACTGATAAAATAAATAGGGAAATTTTTAAAGAAAGTGAATAATACAGCCCACTGCCCAGATTGTCCATAATTGAGTCCTTAAATTTTATTTTGACCTCATTTTGTAGCCACAAAATCATGAAGAAAAGAACAAGTATTGAGGTTTACCCCAATAGTCATGTTCCAACATTTATTA
>PVIR01036209.1:10000-15963 GCA_004026965.1 Petromus typicus
TCCTCTCTCTACAGAATATAACAGAATATTATAATCTTATACCAACCTTGCGTATAAATTTTGCGTCATTTAACCCTATACCTTTTATTTTATTAAATAGTTTTGTTAGAATCTAGTTCTATATTTTGGAAAGGGAAAAGTATTTTCTTCTAAATTAACAATAATTCAGTTAAAAATATAAAATTTTCATAATATTATATTTGCTTGTTATTTTATATCATCCGTTTATTGAATTTATTAAATATAAAAATTTGTAAATTTTAAAAAATAACAAATTATTCTCATTCATGAAAACGTGAATAGAACTAGAGATCATTGTGCTATTTTAAATAAGCCAGGTACAGAAAGAAATACACTGCATAATATCAGTATATGATATGTTATTAGGATTTATAACCAACATGTTTCCCCCAATATCTCATGTATTGAGAGGCAAGGCTTTTAGAAAGTGACTGTATTATACAGTCAATATGGTCATTAATGAATTGGTCCATTAATGAGGAGGTCATTGCTGAACGTGCTGCTAGCAGATGGGGGAGGAGATAGTGTCTGTTGTAAACAGAGAGGTCAGTAGTTGTGTGACTTGAGAGGATATATTTTTATCCCCAGATCCCCCTTCACTCCTGCCTCCTGATCACCATGAGATGAATAATTTTTCTGTACCATGTGCTTCCACCATATCATTTCTTCCTTTGAGGTAGTTACCCATGAGCTGAAACTATGACTCAAAATAAACTTTTCCTCCTATAAGTTGTGGATGTTGAGTACTTCACACTAGTGAAGAGAAAATAACTAAGGCTAATGTAGTATATAAAAAAGTTGATGTCATAGAATTATGAGAATAGAATGGTGGTTACCAAAGGTTAAGAATAGTAAATGTAAATGAAATGATGGAGACTGATCAATCACCAATAAGTGGTAGTTAGATAGTAACAGATGGAAACCACCCAAGTGAGCTATAAATTCATAAATTGGTTTTTCATATTAAAAGTCTGAATCTGTCTATGAGCCCACTGTGCCTGCTTGAAGAGCAGTTGGTGTGTGGAAAGGAACAACTCTTCACACCACTGACTATAGCAGAGGTCTCCATGATCTGTGATGCTGTGATTTATTGTACAGCAAGACAATAGTGCAGCTAAGGACAGAATGACTTATATAGAAAGCTCCTGTGGAGGCAAAACTTAATTCAAGGGGATAAACAAATATTCCATTATTCTATGAGGTGTTCTTGCTAGAGTGTTTTGTTCTCTTGTTGCCAGGAACCTGTTTGGATCAGTGCTCTCCAGTTTACTGTTCCCTGTACTAACCTTTGTCCTTTCTAGAATCTGTATGCTCAATAATTAGTGGCAAACTCCAGAACTAATGCACATTAGTTTATTATCCTGATAAGAACTTTGACCATCCCGGCATGCCCATTTATGCAGTAAGATCTTGTCTTGTCTTTTATTATCTTTCTGTCATATCTTTGGTCAGAGGATTAAGACTTTGCACAGCTTCCAATAAATAACAAGAACTTCTGGTGCAATATTGCAGAGTATAATGACTGTAGTTAAGAAAAATGTATTCTGCACTTCAAAAACCTATCAAGAATCACTCTGAATATCCTCACCATAAATAAATGATAAATTTGATGAAATAAATACATTAAAGCTATTTTAAGCACTAGAAAATATATACATATGTTAAATATTACATGATATCCAAGTAACACGTAACTTATTACTTGTGTGCATTATTTAAAGAAATAAGTTTTAGAAAGTAAAAATTATAAGAGGAATGAAAACAACCCAAAATGAAAACAGTCATGACAATAAAACAGAGAAACCAAATATTTGATAACATCAAAGTATATATTTTAATGATTCAGAAACTTGATTTGAGGGAATTTGGATCTTGATGGGTAATTCTGGATGCATACTCAATTTTCAGAACACACCTTTATTTGGGGTATGGGTTTGTAATAGAGAAAAAGCACCTGACCACAAGATTCATGAATTTATTCTCAACATACTTGCGAAAGAATGTCTTTAAGAATACCATGATCTTACTGTTCTCACCCTCTTGTCTAAATTCACACATTGAACATGATCAGTGCATGACATATATGTGGAAATATGGTAAATTCTATGAATTTATACAATTAATTATGCATTACTAAGCTTAATAATGATAGTAAAATAAATCCTGATCCCATAGAGATTGTATTAGGAGATGATATCTTGAAGAGGTGGTTAAGCTGTACTCTCATAAATGAGATTAACCTTTTGTAAAAAAGACCTGTTCTTTCTGCCCTATAGGGTCAGAAAAAAGACAACCGTTCTAATAAAGGGCCTTCATTATTAGTCACTGAATTTGTTGATACACTGATCTTGGATGTGCCAAATCTTCAGAATTGCAATAAATATATTTTAGTTAATTAAAATCCCTGATATTATATTTTACTACATTAAACCAAATATGTTTCATATGTCAAATTGTGTCATTTCTATCCATAAAACACTTAGTAGACATATCATTTCACTCAAAATAAAACACAAAGTCAATGTAATGTCCTATAAGGCTGAACATTATCTGATAGTTTCCTAAATTTCAGTTGTGGTTAATCGTGATTGTCAGTTCAGCTGGCTTGAGACATAGATAGGAGAGTAGTACTAGAGTACACTTCTCCATATATACAAATGAGCATGAGCATGTGACCTTTAGGGTGAAATCTGATCCCTGGCCTCGTCATCTGGCATTTTTTCTGTCTATATGCTTGGATGCAATGAAATGAGGAGTTTTGTTCCATCACAGTTTTCTGCTATGAAGCCTTGCTTTGGATTCAGTCAATGGTAAAGTAAAAACACTGAAACCATAAGGTAAAAGAAAACCTCTTCAAGTTGTATGTGTCCAGTATTTTGTTACAGAAATAGAAAAATGACTAATATAGAAAATTAGTATACCAACAATGTGATGTTATTGCTGTGACTATAGTCATCCACATGTATCTATTGTTTCAGAATGAGTTACAAGAAAGTTTGGAGAATCAGGTAGGAGAAGGTCTACAGTACTGTAAGCCAAGCGTGAGAGTGACGCTAGTGGGGTCTTATGGCATTTGAATTCTTACAGGATTGCTGGCAGTAAAAACTGCTCCTGATGTTTCAAGGCCAGATAAAGCCTTCACTGGGACTGAGATTACAAGCATAATGTATTCTGACATTAATTTTTGTACATTTTACTTATGCCTTAAAATTTTGCATGAGGCTTAGTGTTAAAAGTGATGAACTTAATGATTTTGACATTTCAAGGCAGCTCAATATTGAAGCTATGGCATGGGTACTCCTGAGTGCTTTTAGATATAAGAATATTCAGTGTTGTGGTTTAAATATGAAAGGTCTCTGAATGATGCATGTGTTGAAACTGTTCACTATGCAACAATGTTCAAAGGTTGGGATTCTGAGAAGTGATTAGATCATGGAAGTTCTGATCTCTTCACTTGTTGGGCTCAGAATGTGAAGAATTCCTAGGAGGTTATGGAAACTTACAGATTAAAACCCAGTTGAAAGGAGTATGCCCTTGTGGGCCAGCCCTTGGAAGATACAGCCGAGACCCAGACACTTCTCCTCTCCTTCTGCTTGTCAGCCACAGTAAAATGAGCACAGTTGTTCCATCACACCTTTTTGTTAAGCTGTATTAACTCAACGTAGGCCCAGAAACAATGGCATCAGTCAACTACCATGTGAAATTACTGAAACCGTGAGTCCGTGTGTTGTCTTCTGTTTTGCTGGGTATTATGTCACATGATGGAAAGCTGAGTAACAAACTAAGTGAGTGATACAGGTACCAGGATTACTGTGGTGAAGGTTGGCTGCAGTAAACATCTTACAAAATGTATAAGATGTCTGGAATTGATTTCTAATTTTGTTACATCTGATGAAAATGAAGTGCAGATAGTTGTAATATGGGATATACTGTTAAATTATAACATGATTCTTCCATTGCTCTTAAACATTTCTATATCAGCAGAGCTCAAATTAGAAGACTAAGACAAAAAGAAACTTGTAATGGATCAGAGCAAGTGATAGCTGCAAAGCAACTTTCTCGTCCTTGTGGTCCATATGGCACACTGATATGAAAGATGGGCAGTGAGACAAGGAAACAGAAACACAGCGCAGAGTCCTTTTACAATACAGCTACGTTTTCATTGGCAAATCATCTCTGTTTTGGTTGGAAAACATCCGGCTTGCCATTGGCTTTGATAGAATGTAAACTTCACCATGAACTCTATGTACTGAATGTGAATAGGCCTAGCGATCATAAGACTTCTGTAATTGATTTCAGTAAATTATAAACTTTGGCATAAAATAGCATGGAGGGATATACACAAGTTTAGACTTGAATATAGCCTTAATTTCTAAATCATTTATACCAGAAGATGACTCACATTCCTAAAATTCCTATTGCAATTGCAATCTCATCCTTCTTTTTTTTTTAAGTTTTTAATCTTTATTGGTACATTACATATACACATCATAATTGCACTCCATAATGGGGATTTGTACCAGTATAAGACACAACTTAATTCTCATTTTTTCCCATAGCTCTACCCACCCTACCGGCCCCCCCATATAGATAAAATTTGTTTCCTTACTTTTTTGTTACAATCTCATCATTTTTCCCCCTTCTCCCTATTTTACATTGAGCATTTTCTATTTCACAATATATAACATACAATTCTAGGACTCATTTACATTTTTATTTCAAATTACTAACTTCCTACTGATTTTCTGATGGTCAGTTAACAAAAGTAAAATATTTAAATCCAATTTATAGATGACTTTGAATGATATGACACCAGAAAAGAGTGGGCTACTTCATTGCTTTGCGCTCATGTAGGGTATACCCTGAACTCACTGAAAAGAGTCCAATTGACTGAAGTTGAAGTTTTGTATCTCATTGTCTATTTTGTTGGCCAGGATGCTGTGTAGGGCTTGAGGTGTGGATAATTACTTCTTCGTGAGTTATGGCTGACCCTATGACTGAATGACCAGGAAGCTTGAAAGAATAAAATTGTAAGATTAGTTACAAGGGTGTTTGAATATGGGGTTTCTACATGGATCTCTGAGAATGGACATCAAGTGAAAGGATTTGATTCTAGTGAACTCTCTAAAAATCATCTATGGCAGTATAGACTTTCAATAATCATACATTATCTTTCCTTTTTTGGTAAGAATTCCTTCACCAGATCCCCAGAATTCACTCAATGAGTTAATTTAAAAATATAGGGATAGTGGCAAAAATGAAATTTCTTCCTTGCATCAATATGAAATGTCTATCAAAGGCTAACTTTGGGTGCCCAATTTGCCTACAGTGGCACCTGATCTTCAACTCCAATATACTAGGGGACCAGTCAATTACATAGTGACAGATGATTACAGAGGATGCTGCTATGGAGAAAGATTTGCTATTTTCCTTGATGGAATAAGAGTTTTGCTTATATTTCTTTGTCCATCATACTTCTGATAGTACTATTATCCATATACTAAATGTGACATTCACAGATGTAATATTCTACAGAATATGATATACAACAATTGAACTCATTTTTGTTTTATTTTTAATTGATTTTTGGTACTTTTTTAACATATATGTTGGTCACATTCAACATTGAGAATTTGTACTTGTTCAGGACAGATCTTGATTCTCATTTCCTCCAATTTCCCTGTTTCCTCTACAATTTCCCACCCACCTAAACACATAAGCTTTCTTTCCTCTACTTAACCATCAATTTTTTCTATCCTTTCTTTACTTTCCCCTACCCACCCTTCTTTTTTCTTTTTGAATGCTTTCTTTCTATTTCTAACTACAAATCGTTCATTTTGGAGCTCATTTATACCTTCAGTTTCTCATCTAGAGAAACCATAGGACACTTCTGTGTCCTATATATTTCACTTATGAGTATATCCTCAAGGTACATCCATTTG
>PVIR01036210.1:0-15948 GCA_004026965.1 Petromus typicus
TCGGGTGTGACAACTGAGGTAAAGATGATATTTTCAGTAAGTGCTACTAGTATTTTCATTGCAGCTCATGTTAAGAGTCTCTGATGTTATCTTTTAAGATTCTGTAAGAACACAGCCGACGTGAAAATGTTTATTCTACATGTGTAATACATAATGATTTAATATGTTTGCTATTTTATGTTCCTGTGAACTACACATTGTACAATACAGCAAAAACTTGCTGACAAAACAGCAAGGCCAATGGAATGTAAAGTATGTCCTACAGAAATGTCAGGAGAGCAAACACGTGCTGTCAGTGAGTGGTATGTGTGTGGCACATGTTGTTGTCATGTGCTAAGTCTGCCTTAGGTGTGGGAACTAAAACACTGTTTTGGGGAGAGTGGTATTGATATTTTCATTGTAGCTCATATAGGAATTTATTTTTGTTCTTTTTTAGACTTTGTATACCAGAAAACTCAATGTTGGTAATTTTGATGCTTTATAAAAAATATTAGAAATGTGATACTTTGACTTTTGTGATTTTTTTTCCTGTTAAGCACTCATTTTTAATATAAAACTCATGAAATTAACAATTTATCAATAAAAATATTAACAGGTTTGACACACCCAGGTTTCTGTGGCTTTATGACAAAACGTGTTATTCTTGCACTGATTAACCTACTTACTGGGTTATTCAGAGCCTTCATATCAGCGCTAGAGAACTGGTTATTAAGTTTTTTGAGACAGGGTCTCACTTTGTAGTTCAGGCTGGCCCTGAGCTCACCATGTAGCCCAGGCGATCCTCCTGCCTCTGCTTCCTGAGTTCTGGGTTTACAGGCATGAGCCACCATATGCCTGGCACTGTGATATGTGGTAATGGGGATCGAACTGGAACTTTGTGCTTGTGAGGCAAACACCAGAACCACTGAGCTAAATCCCCAGCCCAAGAACTGGTTATTTTCTTGGTTCTCTAAACCTGTGCCTTATTCAGAAACCTTCAATCTTTAGAACAGATCCAGCTATCTTATCTACCCTATCTATCTATCTCTGCATCTATCTGTATCACTAATCTATCTCCCTACACTGGGGATGGAACCCAAGGCCTCTTGCGTGCTAAGCACTAAGCTACATCTGGCCCTATACAGTCTTTCTTTAAAAAACCTTTCCATCATTTTTCACATACTTAATAAGAAACAAAATTAGTATACATGATAGCAAAACTATTATTTTCTTAGTGCTATGTACAATATATTGTGCTACCAGTGGGTTTTTAAAAAGCCTTGGTGGGCTGGGGATTTAGATCAGTGGTTCCAGCGCCTGCCTTGCAAGTGCAAGGGCCTGGGTTTGACCCCCGGTCACTACATACAATGCCAGGCATGGAGACTCATGCCCAGCAGCAATCAGAACCACATACCACAGTGCCGGGCATGGCTGCCCCTGTCTATAATCCCAGCACTTGGGAGGCAGAGGCAGGAGGACTGCTGTGAGTTCAGGGCCAGCCTGAACTACAAAAGCAAGACCCTGTCTCAAAAAAGAAAATGAAAAGCAAGCAAGCAAGCAAGCCAGCCTTGGTAACAGTATCTTTCATATGTTAATATATACTTTGAGATGATGAAAATATAGTAAGTGTGCTCAAATAATTTAATCTGTGATTATTATTTAAAGCACACTGAAAGATTTTGACTCACAAGAATACATTCTGGCAAAACCATCTTAAATATGAAAGCATTTGACAGTGCATCTTCTTCCCCCATTGACTTTTAAAAATTCTTTTCAGGGCTGGAAACTAAGCTCAGCGGTTCTGGCATCTGCCTTGCAAACTCCAGGTCCCAAGTTTCGATCCTCAGAAACCACATGGCACAATGCTGGGCATGGTGGCTCACGCCTGTTAATCCCCGCATTTGGGAGGCAGAGGCAGGAGGACTGCTCTGAGTTTGAGGCTTGCCGGGACTACACAGTGAGCTCAGGCCCAGCTGAAAGTACAAAAGTGTGATCCTGTCTCAAAAACAAAAACAAAAATCCCCAAAAAACAGAAGTTCTTTTCATTTTCATGACAGTACAATGAAAATGAACTTCAAATGAAAAAGCACTCAAACCACCAACTCTTGATATTCTGAGGCTTATCCATCTGTTTTTTGTTCTGTTTCTGGGACAGGGTCTCGCTATATAGTACAGGATGGACTGGAACTCACTACACATCCTGGGATTTTCTCAGACTCACACTGATCCTTCTGTCTAAGCCTCCTGAGTTCTGGGATTATAGGTACCATGCCTGGCTCTTTCCATAGTTTTTAGGCATGCATATAAAACTACTTACAAATGGCAAACTGCTCAGTTTCTCTGGCAAGCTGTCTTTTCCCTCTTCATTCTCTTCCCACCCTTTACCTAGATTTCTACAGTTGATTATTTCTCTAGTTTTTTCCCCCTAATAACACCCTAAGGATTTTAAAGCTAGTCACGGCTGCAGATCATTTCCCAGCCTTGACCTTGACAGTGTCATCGAGCACACACACTTCTTACTCACAGGCAGGACCCAGCGATACGCAAGCCCGGTCTGCTTCCACCCCTACCCCTGCCCACCAGTCCCCGAGGCCTCCCTCAAGGACCACTCACCTCACCATGCTTCCCAGACGGCGCCGGCGCCTCTCCCTGCTTGGAACTGCACTGTCTGGTGCCACTGGACCACACAAGTGACTGTAAACGGTAACTGTACCGAAGACTGTGTCCTTTACTCCTGGGCTCTGCAGTGCTTAGCACAGTGTGGTACACACAACTGACACCAACCTCGGCAGAGGAACGCGTATGTCAAGCCAATGAGGCCAATAACACAACAGACACGGTCACAGTATGTACATTCCTCTTTATTTAATACAACAAACACGTAACACATACAAAAAGAAAAAACACTCGGGTAAAAGGCCCTGTCACAAAGGACAGACAGGAAACATCTACACTGAATCAAATAAGGCTCTTGCTTCAGAACAGGAGTTTGCTAGCTATACCTGGAATATGAGCAAGGCTGTTGCAGAAGAAATAAAATACAAATGAACAAAAATCCCTGCACTGAAGGGGATATCCATGTGGTTAATTTACTAACTTCACAGATCCATATTTAGGAATGTTTTTGCTCTCACACATATCCAAAATTCACCAGGGTTGTAGAAAATTGTGGATTTTCGGTTAATTTTTTTTTTTTTAACCTGCCCTTCTTTTTCTCTAGGAAAGAGCGACAAGAGTCCTCTAAAAACCAGAGACGCCATTAAGGGCGTGCAGACCTGGGAAGGCCGCGGCACGCGGCACGGGAGGAGCGCTCTCCCCGGCACCTCAGCCGCTGCAGAGACAGCTCGGAGACACCTCGGCTCAGTGCAGGGCCAGTAGCAGCAGTCCGTCCACATTCCTGCTCCAAGCAGAGCCCGAAGTTAAACAAGCACCGGTTCATCTCAAAAGAGCCTGATACAAACGCGCGCACATACACACCCACACCCACGCACATGTCATCGCCAACCCCTTTTATTTAAATTTATTATTATTTTTTACTAAAATAATACAAAAAAGGGAGACAGGTATATTTACAAAAATCCATGGCTGGTACAGTACATAATTTTTAAGACACACTAAATGCTACAATCTTTCAGGTCCTGAGATTATTACAAATATCAACTCAAAACTTGTATTCAGGTCCAGTTTTTAAAAAGGAGGAAAAAAAAAATCTCAAAATATTAAGTCACACACTTATTTGAAATATAGCAGATCCCTTCAAGTTAGCAAAGCGGTAGGAACAGACGCAACAAGGAATTCATGCCTTTCTCCTAGAGCACCGTCCGCTCCTCAGACTCTTCCTTCGGGACTGTTTCTGCGACACGGCGCCCGTGTGCGAGTGGGAGCAGAGGAAGAGGGGCGCTGCCAACTGGAGAGGAGCTCCTCGACAGACGGAACATTTACTCTATAAATATGGGCTGTCTTTCCCCTGTTACCAAACAAAAATTTCTTCCTTATCAAAATTCTTACTGTAAGAGTTGGAAATATGTGCTTGCCCAGGCTAGAAATCAGACTCATGATTACCAATTAGTTCCAGCAAGTAGATCTGTGATTCCATAGTAATCTTTACAACCACAAGTAAATCTTCTTGTTCATAAAGAGAAAAAATACTCATTGCTCAGGAATCTTGGAGGACATTAATGTACCATTTGGGACATGATTTTGTTACCAGCCAGAGACTAATTTTCTTGATCTTTTAAATCTGACAGTGTTTAGCAAGTGAAACAGCCCCCCAAAAGCCTCAGACTTCAGAACTCTCTTCAAAGGACAATTTGATTTTTTCTAAAATAAGAAATTCTTAGTGACAGTCATCAAAGGGACAGTGTGCAGCTAGGACCTGCCCTCTGGATGCTGCAAGTCAGGAAACTGCAGGCTGGGCACCTAGCTCTACCGGCAGAAGGCTGTCTGACTGTCTACAGGCTCCAGGAAGTAGATGAAATTCATTATGCCGGCTCAGCCAAGACTTCACAAAACAGGTGATCAAAGTTGGCCAACTTCTCAACTAGCTGTGTAACACAGTCACACCTCATTCAAGGGAGAATGCCTTCTTTTTTGTCAAAATTCTACTAGCCCAAACTGGGGAAATCCTTGATAATTTAGAGGCATGGAAAAAACTCCAATTTTCTGTCAGAGGGTACACTATACCTAAAAACACCAGAGATAAACAAAAAAGGCTGTGCTTAAGGATAGAAAATATAAAATAGCTAAGATCTGCTAGGTTAAGGGTAGGCTGCCAAACAAGAAAAAACATCATCTGGCTGGTCTTGGTTGCTGCTGACTCCTAAAATGTGCTTTGAAGATAGTGGCAACTGTTAACTTTAAAAACAGAAGTATTTTCAAGGTTCTGTGGGCAAGAGTTATCTGTGTTCCTATTAGCTTCTTCATTAGTATTCTACTCCCAAATACCTAAAAACCAAACTTAAGATAAAATAAAGTACTATATTACTAAGGGCAAAATGGGAACATAATGTATAGTATTGTCTAAGGAACATAAAAATTGGTGCTAAGGATTTCAAAATAGATCTGTGCTAAGAGAAATACGAAAACAAGCAAGGCAGACTATCATGAGGAAGGGCCCCTAACAAAGGTCTCTATCTCTGATGAACAATCTTGAAATATCTGGAGGAAGCCACAAATGGTGTGCTACTACCACACTGCACAGTAATGAAAAATAATGCTTTTCAGTGGCACCACGGAGGGGACCAAGGGCTGGGCAAGTGTTCTACTGTAAGCTACACGGCTAACCCACAAAATCTATTTATTTTTTCTCTCATACAAAGGAGAAGAGAATTTCAGTCACTGGTGATATCACCATAGATGACTCCAAGTCCTGGACACAGAGACTCTCAATTACACTATTGAGATTTCAAAACGCGCCCTTGACTTGTTTGGGTAACAGTTTAAACTTTTAAACTGTAACTATGAAATGGTAAAGTATAGGAAAAACTGAAAAGTAGAAATACCGCAACAGGAAGAATTAAATACAGAGGACAGAAAGCTACTTTCCAGCAAATGGTGCTCTGGGACCACATGAGAAAAACGTAATTCCGATCAGTTTACTCAGAAGCACCTCAGGGAGCTCTCCAGACAGAGCAGGGCCACGAGCGTCTCCAGCTCTGGAAGTGCAGCCTTGGAGTGCGGGGCGGACAAGCACGGGCGATGGAGAGGCTGTGAGAGACAGTGTAACTGCTCCTCCCGGGCGCTAACAACACGCAGCTCACCTTGCTGTGGGGCAGCTGGTTGGGGCCAAGCTTAACTGAAGAGTTAGTTCACATCGCGGAGCAAAAGAACAAAGACTGAGGGAAGCGAAGGCTGGATCCAACATTCCTCAGCTCTGCAAACCAGAACAGTGGGTCATGGAATCCATAACTTCTCAAACTGAACACTGGGACGCTTTCACCGGGACATCATATGACGTAACTATAGTTCTGCACTTGTTAAAGGACAGATGGAGTCAAGTTTTGAAGATGAAGCTCACATTTTAGGAAGATGAACGCATATAAAATGCCTATTTTATTCTTCTGTTAATTTTCTGTAGAGGAACAAACACATATTCAACAAAATGCTTATGTCTTATTTCTTTGGGCAGAAGTCCTAACATTTCTTATTTGAGAAACGGAAGAGGAGGGAAATGTGGAAAACAGTATATTTATCTGCATAGCTGGTATTTAGAGGCTACTAACCAAGGCCTTATTTGGAAAAAAGTAACAAAACTCAAAGTAATTTTTAAAAATCACAACACTGTGGGATGAACCCAGGTGCCTGTCCGCGCAGGCTGGCGCTTGCTTTTTCCTAGCTTGCTTGAGCTGGGTAATTGTTCCTTACCTCCTTGCTTTCTCCTTATCGGACCCTAAATATGTGGTATAGTTTACATTCTCTCTCTCTCTCTCTGTGATCACCTCTAGCTAAAGTCCCAACATCCATTTCTTTTTGTCTTAAATGAGAAAAGGGAGATAACAAAGAAAACAAAAACAAAACAGAAAAAAACTGAGAAAAGGTCAACTTCGTGCACCACTACTCAGTACAGAGTGATGGAAGATGTGTGACATGGTCTCCGGTCCTCAGGAGCCGGGGACGCCAGGCCTCCACTCGCCCTGACCCTCTCTGCACACTATGAAGTGAGTCTCACCTCCTCTCGTCCCTGTCCCATAGCCTGAGCAGCTGAGGAACAACTCTCACAGGCCGGAGGAGTGGGAAGTCCAAGGCGGAGTGGCAGCGTGGGCCCTTAGGACGGAGCTGGGGACCCGCAGCTGAGGACCGCGTGCCACCTGTCTCTCGTGGACAGGGCCAGGAGGTGCGTAGTCATTCTTACAATGTTAAGAGTTAAGCTGCTCAACAGCAACAAATATCAAGGGAAGCAGACGAAGAAGACGCAAAAGTGAGGCAGACAAAACTTGCAGGATCATTTATCAATTCCAACGAGCAATTATCCCAATTTTATCTAACTTTAGCTCCACAATCTTGGCAAATATCACACAAACGATACCATAAAAAGCTACAAAATCCGCTTATAATTAAGAAACTTAGTGTCTCTCCATTCCCACCCCTCTTAATCTGAAATTAACCATTTTATCCCACCACAAATATAGTATGTTTTAAATAATATGTATCTAAGTTAGAATTCCAGTGATTTTTTTTTTTAAACATAAAAATCATAGGTTGCTCTTTATAACAGGGAAAACATTTTTCAGCCTCTGGAGGAAGATGATAATATTAATTTTAATTACATAGGACATTTTAGAAAAACTGAAAATATTTTTGAAATAGGTAAGTCTCTGATATCCCTGGGAGGTAGATGAACACTATTATACCCAATTGTCTCATGGGTAATCTGAGGCACGAAGGTTAAATGATATTCCCCCTAGACGTAATAATTTAGGAATTACTCCAGCTGTCTGACAACAATTTTGCTACCCGGGGCTTCTGGTTTCTACTTTTGGCCACCATTCTCCTGCTCCAAATCAAAGTTTTATTCAAAAGGGGGTAACTTTATCTTAAATCAATCTGTACTGCTTGTAAGAACCGGTTCCATCTAGTCTCCCTTCACAGGTCACAGTTATTTGTTTTCAACAAGAAACATAAGAAGCTTAGATATTGACAATTACATCATTTTGCTCAAGGGAGAAATCTAAACAACCATAGCATCAGATGTAATTATATGGCAAATAAAAATCCATAGGACTGAAGATCCCCCAATAATGCTAAAGATTATATGAATGTTTTCCTCAGTATCTGAAGTTTTTCTACTTCATTTTATTTATTTCTTTGTGGTACCAGGGTTCAAACTCAGGACCTTGCCCTTGTGAGGCAGGTGTCACATTTTATTCACGTTTAAAAAGATATGCAGTAACATTATTTCTTCAAATCATTTTCCAGAATAAAATATGATAATTTTTTTTTTTGTTTTTGTTTTTAAGACAAGGTCTCTCTATGTATTTCAGGCTGGCCTCGAATTCATGTTGATCTTCCTGCCTCAGCCTTTTGAGTGCTAGGATTACCAGTGAGCACAGCCATGCCTGGCTGATATTTCTTCATGTTGACACAGTTGCTAACTTCCTCCAAGATGTATTCTGCTACTGTGCCATTTTTGTAATTCTAGCCTTCCACGTGTTTCGTACTTTTAGCCAAAGCGCACCTCACCCTGTCAACCTGACCTGCAAGCTGCTCTTGTTATTCCAATGCTGTGTCTTAGGTTACTTATGCCAAGTTTGAAGGGTACAGAGCAGTGAGTTATACCCAGGAATAAGTGATGAACTCACTAAAATTATTTTACTTGTAATAACTCACATATTTTTGTTAACTTCTACAAATAGATATTATTCAAAGGAGAAAGAGAACATCTTGTGATAAGATAATCTCCCCGTCTTCTGATTTTGATCAACTAAAAGCAATGGAAAAAACAAGGCATAGGTTTCCCAGACACTGAAAGGGGAGTCTCAGAAAGGAGGAGATGGTACAGCAGCTACCAGTCTTATATATATGTATGTATGTACCTTACACATATACTCATATACACATAAACAAAAGGAAGAGGATTACAGCAATGATATGATGCTGGCAAGTCTGAGATCCTTCCTCTTGAAACCCCTGACTTACCAAATATATTTAGGGTATCTGAGAAAAGTTTCAAAGGAGGGGGGAAAGAAAGAAATAAAAGGCACTTAACAAAGACAAAGGCCTGAATTGAGCATGTTTTAGAGTAATATAAGCATTTACCAGAGCTAAAAAATTATTTACAAAGAGTTAAACTTTTCCCTTAAAACTTTATAAAATAAAATTGCATAACATGTTTGTGATCAGTCATTTATCCACTACTGCACTTCTGCTTCACTGTTACGAAATCAAAAGACCCCCTCAAAACAAAAAAATTACACATGCAGAATAGGAAGTCAAAGTGCCCCTCTGAGAACATAGGTCAGCAGAAATTACAGTGCCGACATACAGGAAAAGTTCTCAAGTTTGGCCTGATTAGAGAATTTTTTTTCGTTCTTCTATTTCCAACTTGAAAAACAAACAAACAAAAAAACCCCAAAGAACAAAGCAAACAAATTCAAAACGTAAATGATAACAATACAGGGACCAGTGTGCTTTTATGGTACACTCCTAAAATAAAAGTACTCTAATTCTTTACATGGGTCAAATTATATGACAAAAACTCCTAGATATAAAGAACTGTAAATTAAAGTCAACCAATATGGGCAAAGTTCATATTTCAAATGTAGCAGCAAATACGACAGATAACTGGAGTTCTAGAGATGACCCCAAAGACACAGAGTCCTCATAATCAATGGCAGTTTAAACAACAGTAGAACTTTCATTTCAGAAAATGTCTTGAAGCCAAGTCAAGGTAGAACGGGTAGGGAAGAGGGCAACCAGAGGAGAGAGACTAGAGCTGCCTGCCCTTTCCATTCCTGGGTAGTAAACAATTTAGATCTGCTTTGGGAAAAAGAATATCCTGGGTTAAGAATCAGTTCCAGTACGTTATCTTGAAACAGGTGTCAAACCCACAGTATTCAAACATATACCTTCCCCTTACCTTGGTGATCCCATATACCCTATTCAGTGTTTATGACACGAAACCAAGGAATTTGGGCTAACATCATCCATCAAAGGGGTGCTGGGCATGAAGAATGTACTGATGCAATCCTCTTGATTTCCTCAAAGTACTATATCAGGGTTTTGTGATTTCAGATTAATCTCATTTTTTTCCCAAAAAACACTTTTCTTCAGGCTGTCCTAAAATCATGATTTCCTACCCTCTGATTTCAGAAGCAGATGCGAAAGAATTGTAATTCACTTACAATGGAAATTATTGCTTGTATTTAATTTGGAGGCTCTGAATGAGCTTGACACTTTGCTCCCAAACAGTCTCCAACTGAGGCCCAGCACAGCTGTCTTCAAGGATAGCTGCGCTGACCATTATTGCTTGTGAATACTGAGGATTAACTTATATGTACAGTAACAGCTTATATATCAGTGAAGGCAGTTTCAAATAAGACAGTTGGAAACAAATAACTTAATCTTCCTGAATCAAGAATCCCTCTGGGTGGGATGCAAGTAAGTGTGCTGATTACTTTTGCATTTGGATGTTGCTAATGCTTTTTAGAAATACACATTGCTCTATAGATATCCTTTCCAATTATAGTTTTCAAAAATAACATAATTTAAGTGCAAAAATACAGTATGAGTCAAGTCTCTGTGTTAAAAAATAACCAATTTATATGCTTGCTTTTTTTAGCAATAAACTGTAAAGACAGATGACCATAAAATATGGACACCATTTTTAATGTCATGATCTAGAAAAGAAATAAGCTTGTATTTACATGTAGAAACTCTGACTATACTTTAATCTATGGAGAAAGACAAAGATTTTGACCCATTTTCCGTTTATACATCACAGACGGAGGGTCCTGACCGAGACAGATGTCAACTGATCTGGGCTGAGGCGGGGAGGACCGAGGCCTGGAGAAGAAACAACCCTCATGTTCTATTAGGGGAGCCGAGGGCATTCAAGTACTGTGACTGGTTAGCAGAAAATGACAGGGGACACAATAAATCTTTTTTTCTAGTGATGACAAAACAATCATCAAGGATCTTCATTTAGTATGATTCAGAACTGATGGGTTTAAGAAATTACAATATTATTTTTTGACTTATACTAGCATTTAAATTATAGGAATATACATGTGTGCATACACATACACACAAAAACACAGATAGACACGTGTACACCCATCAGCAGGAAGAACATTAATGTGCAGTCTGACCTGACTCTTGTCAGAAATAGTAAAACAAAGGCGACCTTCCCAAACGGAAACGCCCACCACCATCTGAGACAAGGGCTAGCAAAGGCAAACCAAGAGGTCTGCTACCTGAAACAAATTAAAGAGTTAAGGGTGCTACTCTACTTAGAAAACAAAATTAATCTTCATCAAATGAAGGGAGTTCAAGTCAAGCCAAACTTCTGCAACATTCTAGTATTCATCAATGACTCCCTTGCAGTAATTATTTCCCCTTACAGTAATAAGGGAAAATTAAACTGAGATTTTCAGTTACTTGTCTTTTTTTGCTATGAAGCAAGCCAGTGTGTCAAAATACAGGCCTACAGATCTGAGCGGATCTGTGATTATTTGTAGTCCTGCAGGCAATCTGGGACTTCTGTTTATAAAAGGAAAAAGGGAGTCATTAATATTCTTACATGAATACACTTAATGGTATAGGGTAACATGTAATTAAAATATGAAACAGATCTTGCTATTACTAGTCTAATGCTGTTTTGAGGGCTTATTCTGTTGTTATATAAATGGGAAAATGTTCATATTTAAGAGCTTACACAATTGTTGGGTAGTGTGAAGATATTCACAAGTTTAAAACTCAAGTGATACTAGAATGATGCTGAGGCAAAATAAAACAAAATATAACCAAAGAGAAATATACACGTTCCCCTTAGCTCCCTCTGTTAACTGTTATTTGCATAAGGAAGCTCTGGAAACTAAGGACATTATTATCTGCAGGCGTACTGACATAATCAATGTCTGAGCAAATATTGGTAAAGCTTTAAGATTCCAACTGCTCCAAACAATTTCACTACATGGTTATAAGAAGATTAATTACACTGTGGTTGTTATAAAAGCCAACCTTTGTATATATAATGATCCGAAGGTAATTCTTCCCCTTAAAAATACCACCAAAATCCAGAAATTTTTTAATATATATATATGTTATTTGGATGACCAGTGAAAAAATATATGTAGTATACACTTCTACCTGTTTCTATTAATAATTAACAATCACCTGAAGTATCAGTAGCTAAAAGAACAGAAAGAAAAGTTGTAAGGTGAGGTGAACTGAGGGAGCGCAGTCCTCGCTGGAGGCCTGCCTGGCCAAGAGCAGCCCAGTAACAAAGATTCCTCTTTCTCAAGTGAAAAATGTGAACAGTCACATTTTAACATCAAGAGTAGAAATAAAAATTAACCAGCTGATACCAGATGCATAAATCACCTGAAGAAAAGAACTGAATACCTGCTTCTAAATGGAAGATGAAAATTGGACCCTTTTACAAAAAGGGGATATTATGTTTTGTCTGTTAAGAGTAACAGGTTCGATTTCTTGACTTCTAAAAATCTACATGATTTAGTACTATGTATCACTGTGCTTGAATACATTTCCTGATGCACCTTTAGTCCACTGATTTACACGGGAGTCGCTACATACTGGGAAAGATTCAAGTTTGCTCAGGATGTTTGAGGCTATTTCTTTAGCTATTATCTGTTACAGGCCTACGGTTATTCATTCCATTTGTGGCAAATCTGCTACACTATCCACTTAGACATTATCATTACTCCTGAAGAACTGGCCTAATTTCAAGAGCTACTGCTTTTATTATGCAGTTATGTCTATAAATGTTCAGATCCAACCCCCAGGATGGATGGCGTTTACCCAAATCCTCTCAACTTCCTCTTCCTCCCCCAGGGAAAAATCAAATTTGTACTTCTGTGGGTTTGACAGCTGAGTCTCTTTTGAGTAGGTTAACACGGTAACTTTGTCTTTCTATAGCAAAGACCAAAGGTCACTAACTTTGCACGAAAGCATTTCTTCCTCCTGCACCTGGCATTGCTCAAGTAACGTTTTCTTTCCTTTTCCTCCTCACCACAGTGCTCGGGATGAGAATGTAAACATCGACAGAAACAGCAGCCCTGTGACCACGTAAGGACTTTCCCATCAGGTAGATCCCATCAGCCAGCTAAACATTTCGTCTCTCTGCTCGCTGGGAAGTCACTGAGATTTCCGCGGTAACTTAGTGTCCCCTTTACTTTGGCCTCCATCTGAGAAAAAGAGATGTTAAATTGGTATGATTTGACATGTTAAGAAAAATAGGCAAGAAAAACAAATACAGAAAAAAAAAAAACTTTTATTTTTTATGTGCAAAGCAGCTCCAAAAATAACCCCCTTTACTATTTTACATGCTGTAGTGTCATAGAAGCTGATAAGACAAAAGGAGTTAAAATCCAACAACAATGATCCTATTATATCAAGTGACTATGGTTCAACTGGTTTTCAGGCCTCATTCAGCTACGTGCATCCACTGCTGAGGGTACCAGGGACGCAGAGACGCAACTCCACGTCCAAGGGACCCGCCACACCTCTGATTCCTTCGGGAGACAAGGCCAGCTTCATTTTCTTCTAAGTGGAGTTAATTATTTTTTGGCTGTGACAGAGCAATTATGCATAGTTCTCAAATACCAGGTAAATGACTCTACATTGATAGTGAGAACACCCAGTATATCTTCATTTTGGCTCTGACGTAGTGTAGGGATGGATAAGAAGTCTGCTACTAGGAGGAATGGTTTCCATTTCTGCATTCTGCTACTTCATTGTTTATGGGGAAGTGTTGATTAGTCCATTTAAAACTCAGTTAAATCACCTAGAAACAGTGGGAAAGAAGGGGAAATGGGAATATTCAGGCTGGCAAAGGTAGAGCCCAATAATCTAGAGAGCCAAGAGAGTACAGGGAAAACCTCTGAAGGGTGAGGGTTCAAAGATGATGAAGTCCCCAGAGAAGGAAGGCTCTATTTCAAAGGAAGAGGCCCTGACAGTAGAGATGCACAGGCAAAAGGAACAAACTAATGCATCGTAGGATAGTAAGAAGCTTAATGCTGGAAAAGGCCACATGAAACACACGGCCAGACCCACTCAGGTGATATCTAAATTTCTCTAGAAAAACAAAACCAAAAACATAACAAAACCACAAAAACGGAACAAAAGTTGTACTAATGGAATGAGAATATGTCAAAAGTTGTATAAACAGGAAACTATTAAAATAACTTGGTAAAGGATTGGGGATTTATTAGTTCAGTAGTTCTGGATCTGTCTGGCAAGCACAAGGTCCCGAGTTTGATTCCTGGTACCACAGACCACAATGCAGGATGTGGTGACTCACAACTGTAATCCAGCACTCTGGAGGGCAGAGGCAGGAGGACGGCTGTGAGTCTGAGGATGGCCTGGGCTACACAGTGAGTTCACGGCCAGCCTGAACTATAAAGCAAGACCCTATTTTAAAAACGAAACAAAACAAATAAGACAAAAAATCAAAAACAAAACAACTGAAAAAAACAGCCAAACAAAACAACTGAAAAAAAATACCTTGATAAAAAGCATTTAAAAGAATAACTTCAGTGGCAAGATCTAAAGCTTTTTAATTTGTAAGATAATATGTATCTACATTTGTAGAGAGAAATGATTTGATCTGTGGTATAATTAGATTCCTAAAATGGTTAAAGTCCTTTGGGCTTTGTTTTATATACAAGGTCTCTCGATGTAGACCAGGTCAGCCTTGAATCTGCTACGTAGTCCAAACTGGTCTCCAACTCATAATCCTCCTGCTTCAGTCTCCTGACCGCTGAGATTACAGGTTTAGTGAAGACATTTTTTATATGAGAGTTTGCTCAAAAAAGCTTTGGATTGGGCCGGGGAGTTAGCTCAGTGGTTCCGGCACCTGTCTTGCAAGCGCAAGGGACCCGGGTTCGATCCCCAGTAACCACACACCATACTGGGCATGGAGACTCACGCCCAGCAGCAACCAGAACCACATACCACAGCGCCAGGCGTGGTGGCTCACGCCTGTAATCCCAGCACTCGGGAGGCAGAGGCAGGAGGATTGCTGTGATGTGAGTTTGAGGCTGGGCTCAGGGCTAGCCTGAACCACAAAGCAAGACCCTGTCTCAAAAAACCTTAAAAAAAAAAAAAAAAAAGCTTTGGATTACCAAAATAAAACACTTATATTAACTGGACTGTAAAATTTTCTAGACTAGAGTTTGACAAACTAGGGCCCAAAGGCCAAATGTTTGTGTAAATAAAGTTTTATTGGAACTCCAAGTTGATTCGAAAAGACCTACTGACTTTTGTTTTAAGCATTACTGAGAATTAACATTAACTGTATTCTTATTATGTAGTCCACTGGAATCTTTCAGTCAGTTACTTTTATTAGATTCCCATAAAAAGTCTATGAGAAACATCTTATTTCTAGTTTACAGGCAAGAAAAATGATGACAGTTAAGAAGCTTGTTCAAATTGGTAATTCTGGAATCTAAAAACCCAAGCCTGATTTTCAAGTTCAACATCTTATAAGGTGATAGTTTTTTTTTTTTTTTTTTGAGATAAGGTCTCACTTTGTAGTTCAGACTGGCCCTGAGCTCACTATGTGGCCCAGGCTACCCTGAAACTCGCTGTAATCCTCCTGCCTCTGCCTCCTAAGTGCTGGGATTACAGATGTGAGCCACCACGCCCAGCACTGTGGTATGCGGTACTGGGATCCAACTTGGGATCTTGTGTTTGCCAAGGAGATGCCAGAACCACTGAGCTAAATTCTTGGCCCTATAAAGTGTTTTTTTTAAGCAAAAAATTTTAAACTTTAATTATTTGCGAAGTTATACTTCTTTTCTCATTATGGCACAGTAGTGCCATCAAGATAATTTACCCAAGAGCTGGAGCTGGGCATGGTAGCATATGCTTATAATCCCATCACCAGGGAGGCTGAAGCAAACAAACAAAAACAGAAGAGCTGGAATCCTGGGGTCTTGTTGAGTCACAAGGATCCCTGCAGGGAATCCCTTCATGTCTCTGTCATGAGCGCACGGTTATCAGCTGGACTCACATCACCAACAGTTTCCACACTCAGGGAGGATACACTGGTCACAGAACAATTCCTCTTATTAATTTTTGGTTTGAAGCAGGGTCTTGCTATGTGTATGTGGTTCAGGCTGGCCTCAGACTCAAAGCGATCCTCCTGCCTCTGCCTTGAGGATGTGGAAATTACAGGTGGGTACCACTATGCACAGCCCCCTTATTAATTTTAAGCCTAGTTCAGGAAGATCAGGATTAGTGCCTGCTTTATATGGTCCATTCTGCTCAAATGTAGTTTAAACTCATATT
>PVIR01036211.1:0-15962 GCA_004026965.1 Petromus typicus
GCTAAAAGATAAACCATAAAAAATAAACAGGAAATTTTAGATTTGTTAACTGCTCTTTGGTTGCCCGAGCAGGTATCCCTGATGCATTGCAAAGGTCATCAAAAGATATCCGACCCTGTGAGTATTGGTAATCATGCTGCAGATAAAGCTGCAAAACAAGTGGCTCTTATAAGAAGCCCGGAGGACATACTGACTGTCAAACCAATGAGTTCACTCCTCCCGGAAAGTCCAACTTATTCCAACAAAGATAAAGACATTGCAATTAGTAAAAACTATTTTTCTAATCCAAAAAGATGGTTTTTAACACACGAAGGCAAGCATTATCTCCCACAGGAGCTGGGATGGGATTTACTGATCAGACTGCGTAAGTTCTCCCATTTGGGGGAACAAAAGTTGTATCAACTCATTACATCATCTGAATTGAAGATTATAGGACTGAAATCCTTATTAAATAATATTATATCTAATTGTAGAATGTGTCAATTGGTAAATGCTAAGAGAGGAAATACACATGTGGGAAAAAGAGAATGGGGAACAAATCCAGGAGTACATTGGGAAGTAGACTTCACAGAAATAACACCAGGAAAATATGGGTATAAGTACTTGCTAGTATTCATAGATGCCTTCTCAGGACGGGTAGAAGCTTTCCTGACTAAGCATGAAACTGCCACAGTAGTAGCAAAGAAACTCCTGGAGGAAATTATTCCCAGGTATGGATTACCTTACAAGGTGCGACCTGATAATGGGCCTGCTTTTGTTTCTCAGATAATACAGAAGTGAACAATAGTGTTAGGGACAGATTGGAAATTACATTGTGTTTACAATCCTCAAAGCTCAGGACAAACAGAAAGGATGTATAGAACACTGAAAGAGATGTTATCCAAATTAAACATAGAGACTGGCAGAGACTGGGTGATGCTTTCACTTTACACTTTATTAAGAGTGAGAAATACTCCTTATGTTTTGAATTTAACCCCTTATAAAATAATGTATAGAAGACCTCCTCCACTGTTACCCCAATTTAAGTCCAAAGTTTTATCTGAGTTTGATAATAATCAATTTTTATTGTCACTGCCGAGCTTGTTTAAAGCCAGCAAAGCTCTCTGGCAGCGTACACAAGCAGTTTTTTGCAGGTGCAGCCTATCCACAACCACATAACTTCCTGCCTGGAGATTTAGTGCTAATCAGATGGCATCGGACCAAGAACCTTGAACCTCGTTGGAAGGGACCTGACATCGTCATCTTAACATCTCCTTCCGCAGTCAAGGTAGATGGCATCCCTGCCTGGATACACCACTCCCACGTAAAGCCCGCACCTCCTGAGGCAGAATCTGTCATGGAGCATCCAAGCAACTGAAAATCCTCTCAAGTTGTGGCTGACAAGAAGACACAAAAAGACTCCATAAATGTAAAAGAAAAAGAGAAGAAAGAGTGTCCCAGTTTGTAGATTAAAAGAGAGAGCAAAGATGCATTGGAAAGTGATAACTTTGATGATAATTTTGTATATCTTAAGGAAGTGTAAAATAGTAATAGGCAGTCCATACCAACCTGTAGACTGTACTGTGGGACTTTGTGTATTAAACAAATTAGTAACCTTTTTATAAGAGAGAGTGTTAACTGTTCAGATATTGGTGTTAAAATCACAATGTTACAACAGAAGAATGTACAGAAAAATGATTAGATAATCATATGAGACAAGCAGAGGGGGAAAATGAAGGAACCAAACTAACTCCATTTTGTACAAACTTTGCTAGGAGAAAAGATAAAAAGCAAAGTTCAGGGTTAATTCTCGAAAGATATGTTGATTTACTGTGTTTAGTCTGTTCTGAGAGAGAAGGTCTAAGAGAGAAGTTCTGAGAGAGAAGGTCTGAGAGGGAAGGTCATGCTAACCTTGTAGTTCTTTGTAAAACCAAGTGGCCTGATGTAACCTTAACTTGTTTGTGCACTGCTATAAAAAAGACACAGTCTCTGCCATCGGGGTCTTTCTGACTGGTTCAGCAGACCCACGGCATGCTGTGTTCATAAAGCACCTTTGTGATTACACGTGAGTTGAGTTCTGTTTCGTAGCGAAGAGATTTCAGGACCTAACATGGTAAACAGCAGAGATAGGGACCCTCAAGTTTCCTTGATAAAAATTAAAGCCCACTGGGAAAGTGAAGAAAGTCTCTGCAATAAAAGACCACCAGACTAAACTAGTTGGTAAATTGGTGGGATCAGCACCTGCCAGCAGAACCCAGACTCACTTCAGGGCAAATGTAGCTCAGAATTGCAGTAGAGTCCTGCAGAAGTCAATCCTACAGGAGGGCAAGGAGCTCAGCTTGGACCTTGCAGCCAGAAATCAGCCTGAATCTCAGAGGACTACGGATTGCTGAGACTAATCAACTTTGGTCTACCCATGTTTTCTACTGTGACTGCAGACATACCCTGAATGGGGTCAATTGCTGTCCTTCTTGTTTCCCTTCTTTCTTCTTCATTTCTCTCCTTTCTTGTTCCTGTCCTATATGAAATTTTTTCTGTTTTCATTATTTTGTAAATAAATCAAATTTGTTGGTACATTTTAGGATCATATTCCTCATTAAGAATTTATACTTCTGGGCTGGGGATTTAGCTCTGTGGTTCCAGCACTTGCCTTGTAAGTGCAAGGCCCAGGTTCGATCCCTGGTAACCACATACAACAATGCCGGGCATGGAGAATTATGCCCACCAGCAGTCAGTACCACATACCACAGTGCCAGGTGTGGTAGTTCACACCTGTCATCTCAGCACTCAGGAAGCAGAGGCAGGAGGATTGCTGTGAGTTTGAGGCTGAGCTCAGGGCCAGCCTGAACTACAGAAGAGAGACCCTGTCTCAAAAAAAAAAGAATTTATACTTCTACAGGATGTATCTTTTTTTTTTTTTAGACAAGGTCTCACTTTGTGGTTCATGCTGGCCCTGAGCTCAGCCTCCAGCTCACATCACAGCAATCCTCCTGCCTCTGCCTCCCAAGTGCTGGGATGACAGGCGTGAGCTACCACGCCCGGCACTGTGGTGTGTGGTACTGATTGCTGCTAGGCGTGAGTCTCCATGCCCAGTATTATATGTGGTTAAACGGGAATCGAACCCACGTCTTTGAGCTTGCAAGACAGGCGCCGGAACCACTGAGCTAAATCCCTGGCTCTATAGGATGTATCGTGATTCTTATTTTTTCCCACCACTTTGCCCTCTCTTTAATCCCACAGCCCCTCCTTAAGTATAGACATAAGCTTTTCTTTTTCCTTTTACCATCAAAATTTCCCCTTTTTTTTCTCCTGCCTCTACACAGTTTCCTCTTCCCTGTAGGAATTTTCTTCTTACTTCCCAATACCTATCATATGATCTGGATTTGATTTACAGCTTAAGTTTCTCAAAATAGAGAAATAATACAGTATTCACACACATGTTCTATTTATTTCACTTATGAGTATGACCTCAAGGTTAATATATTTAACTATAAATGTTTCTACATTATCTTTCTCTATGGCTATTCTATTTTATATTTTAAAAACTACATCAAAATAAAAATGATAAAAATTTTTAAAACCCAGATACAAAGGTCACACCAGAGATCCAGGGAAAAGTGAAATGGAGCAAACCAAAACTCAGTTGCCAGAACTCCTCAAGCTGGTAACAAAAGACCATCTAGGAAAATGTAATCACAAAAAGTTTCTCAGATAACAATAGAGATAGTGTCCATAGTGAAAGATATGATTAATTACACTACAGAAGAGTTTAGGAACATGATGGAATCTCAATTTATGGGAGTGATGGAATATGTTAAACAGCTTCAAACAGATTTCCAGGACATGAAAAATTCCAATGAAGGTTTTCAGAAGTTTGGTTGGATATGAAGACTGAATATCAGACATAGAAGATAGGATTGCACCCAGTGAATAAGAAATGTAATTTCTTATTACATTTACATTACATAAGATGTAATTTGTAGAAAATAGCAAGGGACCATGACAAATCAAGCCAACAAATGCTATGATGCAAAGAAGAATAACATAAGACTGATTGGAGTCAGTGAAGAAACAGGAGATAGTGCAAATAATATTTTAAAAACTATTCACTTGGCAGTTTAGTTTAAAAAATTTTTCACTTTCACATGGCAGAAAACTTCACAGGAAAAGGAAAAGAATGTGTATACATATAAGTGAGGCATATAGGACTCCAACTGGCTGTGATTTAAAAAAAAAAAAAACTACACCTAAGTATATAATAATCAAGATTCCAGAAACCCAACAGAAGATCAGAATACTGAAAGCACTTAAAGAAAAGAAATAAATCACAAACAAAGGAAAGCCCATCAGAATAATAGCAGACTTTTCAAGGCAGTCAAGTCAAGGAGAGGTAAAAGTGAAGTATTTCAAGCCCTAAAAGAAAACAACCTCCAACCTACATTGATTCATACTACAAAATTATCTTTCAAAATCTATAGGGAAATAAGATACTTCTTCATGAACACAAAGTCTGTGCCCCTAAAAATACTAAATAATATCCTAGAAAAAGACAATGAATGCAAAATTCCATGAAAACCAGCAAAGAGAACTTATTGGTCAAGGCAAGAAACTGAATGTAAAAGGGGGAAAAGAAACAATAAAAGAGTCAACGACAGGAAAACATAATGATAGGGAAAAAAGAGTACATAACAGTTATAAACTTAAATGGTAATGGCCTCAGTGCACCAATTAAAACACCACAGATTGGCAGAATGGATTAAGAAACAAGATCCAAAAATATATAGTATAAAAGAAACACAGCTAATTCAGAATGAAATCCATAGATTGAAAATAAACAATTCTCTGTACCTCAAGAAACTGCAAAAAGAGAGAAGTGGCTATTTCATTTGCAAACAAAGTGCATTCCAAACCAAAACTGATTAAGAGAGTCAAAGAAGGACACTATATCTTCATACAGGGAACAGTCCAATAGGAAGGCATGATATTCATAAGAATTTATGCACCAGACATATGTGCACCCATGTTTATAGCAGCCCAATTTGTGATTGCTACATCTTGGAAACAACCCAAATGTCCATCAACTGGAGAACTGGATAAAAAAGCTGTGGTTCTTCTACAGAATGGAGTATTACTCTGCCATAAAAAAAGATAATCTTGAATCATTTCTACTTAAATGGACATACCTTGAGGATATCCTCATAAGTGAAATAAATAGGGCACAGATAGGTACATATCGCATCTTTTCTCTGGTATGAGAAAATAAAGATGTAAATGAGTCCTAGCATTGTATGTTATATATTGTGAAATAGAAAATGCTCAATGTAAAGTAGAGTGAATAGGGAAAATGTTGAGATTGTAACAAAAATGTAAGGAAACAAATTTTATGTATATGGGGGGGTGGTAGGGTGGGTAGGGCTAGGGGAAAAAATGAGAATTAAGATGTGTCTTATACTGGTACAAATCCCCATTATGGAGTGTAATCATGATGTGTATATTTAATGTACCAATAAAGATTTAAAAAAAAGAATTTATGCACCAAATTCTAGGACATTCAACTGAACAAAACAAATACTAAGATTCATGAAAAGCCAGATAAGCACTAATGGAATAATGGTAGGAAATCTCAATATCCCACTTGCATAAATAGACAGCTCCACTGAACAAAAAGATCAATAATGAAATATTTGAACTGAACTCAACTGTTGAGCAAATAGACTTAGTAGGTGTCTACATTCCACCCCACAAAATCAGAATATACATTCTCAGGTGCTCACGGGTGTTTCTCCAAAACAGACCACATATTAATCCAAAGAACATGTTTAAGTAAGTACAAGGGAAGTGAAGTTGTTCCCTGTATACTGTCAGACCACAGAGACTTGAAATTGGAGATTGTAGCAAAAACAATTCCAAGAACATCACAAATATATGGGAATTGAACAACACTTTCCTGAGCAACCAAAGAGTAACAAAAGAAATTAAATAAATATTAAACAGCTTCTAAAATTAAATAATAATGCCAGTACAACATATCAGAAGCTATGGGACACACTGAAAGTGGTCCTATGAGGGAAATTCATACCAGTGAATGCCCATAATAGGAAAATACAGCAACCCCAAATAAACAACCTAATACTGAACCTCAAGCTCCCCAAAAAAGTGCAGCAAGACAAACCCAAAGCTCATACAGGGGAGGAAATTATAAGGATTAGTGCATGGATTAATGCAATGGAGACTAAGAGAATGATACAAAAAGAACAATGAATAGAAGAGTTTGTTCACAGAGAGAATAAACAAAATTAGCAGAACTTATCAAAAAAGGAAGAAAAAGGCTCAAATCCATGCAATCAGGAAGGGAAATGGGAAAAACTGCAGATCCAGAAGAAAACCAGGATAATAAACTCCTACTTTGAGAACCTGTGCTCCAATAATAAGGAAAACAGAAGAACTGGATAGATTCCTAGACAGAGCTGAGCTTACACAGTTAAACAAAGAAGATATAAAAATGCTAAACACCCTACTATCCATCTGTGAAATTGAAAATATAATTAAAAACTTACCAACAAAGAATGTCCTGGTCCTGATGGCTTTACTGCTGAATTCTGCAAGATGTTTAGAAAAAGCTAATGCCACTACTTCTCAAACTCTTCACTGAAGTTAAAAGGGAAGAATACTACCAAATTCATTCCTGGAAGCAAACATTACCTTCATTCTAAAAGCAGAGAAATACCCAACCAAAAAAAAAAAAGAACAACAGGCCAATATCCCTATTGAACATACATGCAAAAATCCCTAACAAAATACTGGGCAACAGAATACAGAGGATCACCAAGAGGATCATACTGAAGGGAAAGAAAAACTTTGATGGTAAAAACCAAAGGAAACAAAGTTTGTGTATATGGGTTGGGGTTGTAGGGAGGGTAGGGGAATAGAGAAAAATGAGACTCGAGATGTGTCATTTATAGGTACAAATTTTCAATGTGGAATGTGATCATAATGTACATATAAAATGTACCAATAAAATCAATGTTTAAAAAGTTCATACATCCTGACCAAGTTGGATTCATCTCAGGGATGCAAAGATGGTTTCCATACGTAAATTGATAACTGTAACACACTATATTAAAAAAATTCAAGGATAGGGCCAAGGATTTAGTTCAGTGTTTCCGGCACTTGCCTTGCAAAAGCAAGGTCTGGAGTTCGATTCCTGATAACCACATACAACAATGCCGGGTGTGGTGATTCATGCCCACCAGCAATCAGTACCACATACAACAGTGTCGGGTGTAGTGACTCAGGCCTGTAATTCCAGCACTCAGAAGGCAGAGGCAAGGAGGGTTGCTGAGTTCAAGGCTGAGTTCAAGAACAGCCTGAACTACAAAGCCAAACCCTGTCTCAAAAAAACTAAAACAAAAAACAAAATAAAACAAAACAAAGAAGTAAAGGCAGAAAAAAAAACATGAGAAAATATTCAACATCACTCATTATTCAAGAGATGCAGATGAAAATACTGATATTCCATCTCAATCCTCAAAGATAGCTGCTATCAAGAAATCAACTAACACTCAGTTAGTGATAGATAAATCTTGGAAACAACCCAAATGCCCATCAACTGGAGACTGGATAAAGAACATGTGGGGTTTTTTTTAATATAAAATGGAGTATTACCCTGCCATAAAGAATAATAAGTTTGACTCATTTACATTCAAATGGACATACATTGAGAACACATTCATAAGTGAAATAAATAGATCACAGATGTGTAAATACCATATCTTTTCTCTGATATAAGAATCTGAAGATGTAGATGACTTGTAGAATGTATATTTTGTGAAATACAAATATTCAAAGGGAAAGGGGTAGGGGAAAGTAATGAGGGGAAAGAGAAAATATAATCTTATTTTAAAAGCATATATATATTGGGGTGGGGGCATAGGGTGGGTAGGGAAATGGATAAAAATGAGAATTAACTCATGTCATATACTGGTACAAATTCCCAAAGTTCAGTGAGATTGTGATGTGTGTATAAAACATGCCAATTAATAATTCAATTTTTTAAAAATAGGAAAAAAAGAAAGAAATTAACCAACAGTAAATGCTTGTGGGCCTATGGGGAGAAAGGAACCCTTCTCTGCTCTTTGTGAAAATATAGACTGGTGCAAGCACTGTGGAGATCAGTGTGGAGATTCTTCAAAAAGCTAGGATTAGAGGTCACAATTAACCTGCTATTTCCCTGCTAGGAATATACAGAAAAGAACTAAGAGCATCATATCACAGTGACATTTGTGTACCATGTTTATCAGTTCAGCTTCTAATAGCTAAATCTTGGAAACAGCCCAAATGCCCAATAACTCAAGGCCACATAAAGAAGATGTGGATTTTTAAAAAAATAAATTGAAGAACTATTCAGCTTTAAAGAGTGATAAATTTGAGTCATTTATATTCAAATGGATGTACCCTAAGGACTTATAAGTGAAATAAATAAAACACAAATATGTAACTGTTTCTTTAGTAGAAGAATTTAAAGGTATAAAATTTATGATACATATTGTGAAACAGGAAGAAAATGTCAAAAAGGAAAGGGAGTGTAGGGGAAAGTAAAGAATGCAAGAAAAAACTTGATGATAAAAACAAAAAAAACAGAAACAAAGTTTGGAAAATTAGAATCAAGATGTTCCAAGTATAAGTATGAAAGCTCAATATTTAATTCATACTGTATATATAAAATGTACCAATAAAATCAATTTTTAGAAAAAGGAATTCAAGTTAGGAAAAGAAATAATTTATTGACTCTGAAATTTAATTGTCAGAAATTCATACAGGAACTTCAGCATTTATATTTATTTTAGCATAACATATCTTTCATTTTGCCCTGATTATTCATTTGTTTCTGTCTTTCTGCTTAAAGGGTCAATGTTATATTATGATGAACTCGTCTAATTATCATTCTGCGAGTGATGTGAAAAAATTAACACATTTCATTTCATCTTAATTTATTTATTTTATAAGACTCTATTTAGATCCAAGTATCTAACTTATATTATTTGCATATTCTGAAAAAATAGTGACCTTTCTTGAAAAACAAAGTTACTGATGATACTTTTATCTTGAAGAGTCTGTTTCTCTTTTATAATGGAAGAATAATTTTAATATATATAGAATTCTAGGCTTGTCTTACATACCCTTAACAATAGAAATATTTCTCTTTAAATAATTTACTTTTTGTTGGTACATATTTTTAGTAAACAGTGATAAAATTCATTGTGAGGAGTTGGTACATGTATACAACATGGTTAACCACCCCTTACTTTTCCCTACATCTTTTGGAATCCCATATAATTTAGCTAGCTAGCTAGATGATAGAGAGATAGATAGATAGACAGATAGATAGATAGATAGATACATACATACATACATACATACACACACAGAGATGCATACATACATAGAAATATAGATAGATATAATTTTATACCTATTGGGAGTGTATAATGATCACATTCCTCATAGGAGTCGGTGCATATATACAGAACTTCACAATCATTCTCTGTAAAAATTTCATTTCCTTCTGCTCCCTCCTCTTCCCTCTGCATCTTGATTCCCTTCCCATATGCTAAAGATTTGTCTCACTATCCTAAACAACAGAAACATTTCATACCACTCTGCCTCTGCCTCTATACTTTCACAAGCAAAGTGTGATGATGATCCATCACAGCTTTTCTTATGTTACTATAGATAAGTATTTTTTCAAGATTTTCTCTGTGGTGCTAATTTTTTAAATTTAGAAAACATCACATTAGGGCCTGGGAGTTAGCTCAGTGGTTCCAGCGCCTGTCTTGCAAGCGCAAGGACCCAGGTTCGATTCCCGGTAACCACATACCATACTGGGCGTGGGGACTCACGCCCAGCAGCAACCAGTACCACATACCACAGTGCCGGGCGTGGTGGCTCACGCCTGTAATCCCAGCACTCGGGAGGCAGAGGCAGGATGATTGCTGTGATGTGAGTTGGAGGCTGAGCTCAGGGCCAGCCTGAACCGCAAAGTGAGACTCTGTCTCAAAAAAACCTAAAAAAAAAAAAAAAGAAAAAAAAGAAAACATCACATCAAATTGTAGAGTTTTCTAATATATTTGTTCTCTGACATTTCTGGAATTCTGCAGCTTTCATTTATTGTATAAAATTTGTATACTTGATTTCTTGTTCCTTTGCTTTCTATTATTTCTGCTACATAAATTACATAATAATATAGGATATATCAGAGTGCTTGTTTTGAGTATGTGTTTCCTCTTGCTTTTCAGTGAAGATAATATCTTTCATCAAACTAATTCTTCTTTCAACTATGCCCAGGCCCCAAGGAGCCCATTAAGGAATTTCTCATTCTTATGACAGTGTTTTGCTATGTAGCATTTTATTTTGATTTTATGAGGGTTTCCATATTTCTGCCTACGTTACACAAATGTTCTTTCATATTGTACAAATTTTCATTAAAATTCATGCTTTTTTTCAATATTGAGAATTAACATAGTTCTTTCACACTGACCTACATACCCAGTCTTTTCTATTTTTATTTTGAGATGGGATCAGAATAAGCCTCTAAGTTTTCTAGAGTGATCTTAAACTGACAATCATCCAGGTGGAGACTGGAACTACACGAAAGCACCATCACAGCTAATGACTCATACTGATTTTAAATTTCTGCTGGGAAAATTCTAATGTCTTCATCATATATTTGTATCTTCCTTAATGCTACATTTATCACTTCACATAATGAGCTTTTTTCATTTTTATAGCAGTCTGTATAATTTTATAATGAAAGCAGACAGGTGAAAACAGAAAGAGAGAAGCGAATAGACTTTTAATGGGATGTGTTTCCTTTGTTAACCTAGAATTTAGGCTCTTTGTTGTCTGCAAGAGTTACAAACACATCTATGCTTGAGTCTCCATTTTGTCTCTGGGTTCCCATTGGAACTTTTCTTAAAGAAAGGCTGAGACTTGCAGTTGTTTCAGCTCTAGCCTTCCTATGTCATGTAGGAGCCTCACTTGAGGTGGTGTCACCATGTGGGGTCAGGGGAAGGATTCCAGCATCCTATACTTAGGTCTCATTCAGTGAGATAGTGCCACTGGTATTTGTTTTTACCAGTGCTACTACGGTCTACAACTCAGACATCATACTGAAAATCCTAGAGCTGTAAACACAACGACAGAACTGTAGAAGCTTTTAGGAATAAGGCAACAAAATGCTTACTAAAAATTAAAACTATTAGAATTACAGCAGATTAATTAACCAAAACATTAAATGCCAGGAGAGCTGGAGTGTCTTAAACGGTGAAGAATAACACCTTCAGGCCAGACATTTATATTCTGCGAATCTTTCAAAATTGTTAGAGAAATGAGGCATTCTCAGGAAAAAGAAGACCTAAAGAAATTCATTACCACAAGCCAACGTCTAATAAAATTCTCAAAGATATCTTAGAAGGATGTGTTAGTGATAGACAATGAATCCAGCAATGTCAGAATGTCTCATAGAATGAATACTCATTGTCAGGCGTGGTGGCTCACACCTGTTATTCCAGCACTCAGGAGGCAGAGGCAGGAGGATTGCTGAGTCTGAGGCTTACTTGAGCTATATAGTAAGTTCAGAGCTGTCCTGAACTACAAAGAAAGACCCTGTTTCAAAAAAAGAAAGAATGAAAAAACAATGAATACTCAGTGTAGTCTAAGCCATTAACTAGAAGGGTGGGGGGAAAAAAGAGAATTAGCAACAGGAAAATAATGCAATGGTAAATAAATTAATAACTTTCAATGTGAATGTTTTCAACTTCCCAATCAAAAGATGCAAATTAATGGTTGAATCAAAAATAATACCCAATCATGTGCTGTATAAAGATACATTTAACTCAGTACAAAATAATACACTAAAAATCAAAGAGTAGAAAATAATATTCCATGCAATGGAAGCATAAAAATAAGAAAGAGTTTGTATCTTATCTCCAGACAAAGTGAACATCACTTCAAGACTCATCTAAAGAAGCAAATAAATTACTACATCCTATTTAAGGGAAAAATAACAATTACAAACATATATATATACACACACACACAAAAGCCTGATACAACCAACATCATAAAAGAAAAACTACTGGACATAAAAGATTAGATAAACATCATCATACGTATAGCAGGGTACCTTATTACTCCACTACTACAAGTAGATCGGGTAACATGAAAATCAAAAAGTAAATAGAAGCTGAACCAAACCTGTGACCAAATTGACTGGATACCTACAGAGTGTTGCACACACAACAAAGCATATACATTCTGCTCAGCAGCACACTGAAATTTGTAGAAAATAGGCCACACAGTGGTCCATGAAGGATGTTTAGTAAGAGGACTTCAAATTATTTCACCCATATCATCTGACCATAGAGCAGTGAACTATGAATCCAAAGGAAAAGAAATGAAACAAATTATGTAACCACGTAGAATGGAACAATACATTCTTAAATAATCAATGGATCACAGAAGAAATCAAAGAATAAATAATACACTCCTAGAATCAAACAGTATTGCCACTACAACATTCTGGAACCTATAGGAACCAATAGAAGCACTCCTTGGAGGAAAGTATAGAGCTGTTAATGCAAACATCAGAAAAAGAGAGTGAGCCCAAATGAATAACCAAATGATGTGCTTCAAGGTCCTAGACAGAGAAACAAGAACAATCCAAGACAGAGCTAGTGTAGAGAAGGAAATTATGAGAATCTTAATAGAAAACATTGAAAGGGAGATGGAAAACAATACAAATTATCAACTTAAATGAAATGTTTGTTCCTTGAAAGGATACCAAAATAGGAAAAAACCTTTAAGCAATCTTACCAAAGAAATCAAAGACACAAATTAATGCAATTTGAATGAGCAGAGTGAAATCAAATGGATTTTGCTAAAATCCATAAGATTATTAGTACAGGGCCAAGGATTTAGTTCAGTGGTTCTGGCACCTGCCTTGCAAGCGCAAAGGCCAGGGTTCAATCCCCTGTAACCACATACAACAATGCTAGGGGTGGTGATTGACACCCACCAGCAATCAGCACCACATATCACAGTGCTGGACGTGGTGATTCATGCCTGTAATCCTACCACGCTGGATGCAGAGGCAAGAGAGTTGCTGAGTTCTAGGCTGAGTTCAGGACCAGCCTGAACTACAAAGTGAGGCTCTGTCTTTTGAAAAGAAAGAAAGAAAAAGATTATTAGTACAAGTTTTATGTTACAAAAAATCAGTGAGTCCAGAAAAAATGAAAAGGTTCCTAGATACACATGAATTACCAAAACTAAACCAAGAAGTCATAAAACAAACCTTGATAGTGCAATGGAAAGCAAAAAAAATTGAGGCATTATTAAAATAAATCTATCAAGGGGACAATGTGTAGATTGTAACAAAAAAGTAAGGAAACAAATTTTATGTATATGGGGGGGTGGTAGGGTGGGTAGGGCTAGGGGAAAAAATGAGAATTAAGTTGTGTCTTATACTGGTACAAATCCCCATTATGGAGTGCAATCATGATGTGTATATTTAATGTACCAATAAAGATAAAAAAATAAATAAATAAATCTATCAATTGAAAAAAGCCCAGGACCTAATTGCAGTTATCACTGACTTCTATAAGAACTTGAGAGAAGATCTAGTTCCCGTGCTCCACAAAATCATTAATAAAATTGGAAAGAAAAGAGTACAATGCGACCAAACTCACCCCTGGAACTTGTGTTACCTTCACTCCAAAACCCAGACAAGGACTTAAGTAAGAAATAAAACCAACTGCTTTGATGAACATACATGCAAAGTTTCAGAAAAAATTGTGTCAAATGGTAAACAGCACATCATGAAAATGATCACGTCTTGACTGAATAGGCTTTCTATTAGACAAAATCTAACAACTAACTCAAAAAGATTTTGACAAAGTCTAAAATCAATTAATGATCAAAAAAATCCCTAGAAAAACATATCTCGCCAGGCGTAGTGGCTCACACCTGTAATCCCAGCACTCGGGAGGCAGAGGCAGAAAGATTGTTGTGATGTGAGTTCGAGGCTGAGCTCAGGGCCAGCCTGAACCACAAATCGAGACCCTGTCTCAAAAAAAGAAAAAAGAAAAACATATCTCAAAGTGATAAAAGCCATTTTTGACAAACCTAGAGCAGGCATCATCTTAAATAGGGAAAAGCTGAGATCAGAGACAAGACAATGATATGCACTGTCAACATTCCTAATAGGTACAGAACCAGTAACTTTAGCTGGAACAATCAGGCAAAAAAGAGAAACTGAAGAGATATGCATGGAAAAGTAAGTGACCACACTGTCCGTATCCACAAACCACATTACCCTTTATATAGAATGCTCAAAGAACTCCAAGAACCTGTTAAAGACTCGTTAGATCGATTTCTTTTACCATGCATCAAACTAGAATCAAAGTGAGCTAGAGAACTAAACATGAAAAAAGAAACACTAAACCTGCTGGAAAACAAGTTAGGTAAAACACCTGAAGATATTGGCATAGGGAAAACACTTTGTGAACAAAACCTCAGCAGCCTGAGAACTAGTAGAAAGAATCAATGACTGGGATCTCAACTTACTAAAAAGCTTCAGCACAGCAAGAGAAACCACCAAGAGAGGCAAAAGACAACCTGCAATATGGGAAAGAATTTTCACCTGCTGTTTCTCAGACAAAGAACTGCTATGTAGAGTACACAAAGAACCTTTAAAAAAACCCAGCCCCCCCCCCAATTTAAAGACTCAACTCAAAAATAGGTATCTGAAATGAAAAGACATTTTTCAGATAAAGAAATAAAAGCAGCAAAGAAACATAAAAAAAAAGAAAAAACATTCAGGGCTGGGGATTCAGCTCAGTGGTTCTGGCATAAATCTTGCAAGCACAAAGGCCTGGGTTTGATCCCCAGGAACCACATACAACAATGCTGGGCATGGAGACTCATGCCCACCAGCAATCAGTACCACATAACACAGTGCTGGGTGTGGTGGCTCACTCCACTAATCCCAGCACTTAGGTAGCAGAGACAGGAGGATTGCTGAGTTGGAGGCTGAGTTCAGGGCCAGCCTCAGCTATAAAGCAAGACCCTGCCTCAAAAAAAAAAAAAAAAAAAAAAAGTTGAGCATCGCTGGTCATTTGACAGATGCACACGAAAACAGTACTGAGATTCCATCTCACTCCAGAAAGGATGACCGCTGTCACAAAATCAACCAACAACAAATGCTGGCGGGGATGTGGAGAGAAAACAACCTTCTCCACTACTGAAGGAGATGTAGACTGGTGCAACCACTGTGGAGATGAGTGTGAAGATTCCTTAAAAACCTACTTGAGATCTCATTGGAGCCAGCTACTCCTCTGCTAGGAATATACACAAAAGAGGTCAAAGAATCATACCACAGCGAAATATGTACACCCATATTAATAGCAGCTGAGTTTGTTATAGCTAAATCTTGTAAACAGTCCAAATGCCCATCAAGAGGGGCCTAGATAAAGAAGATTTGGTTTTTCTAAATAAATAAATAAATAAATAAAAATGGAGTATTGGGCCAAGGATTTAGCTCAGTGGTTCTGGTGCCTGCCTTGCAAGTGCAAGGGCCTGGGTTCAATCCCCAGTAACCACATACAACAATGCTGGGCTTGGAGATCACACTCACCAACAATCAGTACCACATACCACAGTGCCAGGCATGGTGGCCCACACCTGTAATTCCAGCACTTGGGAGGGAGAGGCAGGAGGATTGCTGTGAGTTCAAGGCCGAGAGAAGAAGAAGAAGAAGAAGAAGAAGAAGAAGAAGAAGAAGAAGAAGAAGGAAGAAGAAGAAGAAGAAGAAGAATTACTTGAGGACATATTCATAATAAATAAGACATAGATGTGTAAATACTGTCCATATCTTTTCTCTAGTATGAAAAACCATAGGTGTAAATGAATGTCAAAATGTATGATAG
>PVIR01036212.1:0-15956 GCA_004026965.1 Petromus typicus
CCTTCTTTTTTTTTTGAGACAGCGTCTCACTTTGTAGTTCAGGCTGGCCCTGAGCTCAGTCTGAAGCTCACATCACAGCAATCCTCCTGCCTCTGCCTCCCAAGTGCTAGGATTACGGGTTTGAGCCACCACACCCTGCATTGTGGTATGTGCATATGTGGAATGTGGTGCTGATTGCTGCTGGGTGTGAGTCTCCCTGCCCAGTATGGTATGTGGTTACTGGGGATCGAACCTGGGCCCTTGCACATGCAAGACAGGCACCAGAACCACTGAGCTAACTCACCGGCCCCCATATTCCTTCTTTTTGAGAGGTGCTAGAATATTTGGAGATTGCTAATGGAAATCAACATGGCGGAACCTGCTCCATTTCTTGGTCCATGGGCTCTGGGACCTGGCATCATAGTCTCATGGTTCCTAGCAACTCTGTAGCTACCCTGCTTGTGTCAGTGGAGACACATAGCATCTCAGTGGAGCCAGCTCTACCGATTCTACCGTCAAGTGGTATTCATAAAGATGGAGGTGGTTTCACAGACTATCTTGGTTTTCTGGAACCTTCTCCATTTTAGCCCTGTTTTGCATGTTGGGAAACTCTTCAGTCCCTGGGCAGCTCACCGGGGTGGTGTGCTTATAGGGAAAGGCACCAACTGAGGAGCAGAGAAGCCTTAAGCACCTTGAGCCCAGTCACACTCCCACGGCCTCGGGGCGTTTTCCCAGGGTGTCCCGCAAGGTTCCTGGTGCTGGGCTCTGCCCTCTCCTGGAGAATGGTATCTTTTCTCACACTCCACATGCACATTCACAAAGAAAAAAAAATCAAGTATTGTTCAAACTTATAGCACATTATATTCTAGGAAAAGGTGGTGTAAGTGAAAAAGATAAAAATTGGGTCAATTTTCCCACAGAAACAATACCACGATGAGAAATCCTGAGCAAGAGAAAGAGTTCTATAAAGTGTTTAGTTCTGGGCATGAAAATTTTTCTTCTAAATTTCTTTAATTAATCCCTGAGAAACCAGACCCCAAGTGTGATTAACAGAAAATTAAATATCTCTCCTTTTGGGCTTGTCAGATCTCAAAGGCTTATGAACAAAAGGAAAAGGTCCAGTCAGCCAGTAGGTGCCCTCAGTGCTGTTTAATTTGCTGGAAAGATCCCCTCAGGGAGAGGCTAGTCAAGTGACAGTGCAGTTCTAAACTTCTTCCCGCGCTGCAGTCACCGAGGAAGCTGACAGGTTCACTGTGGCCGGGATCCCTTCCCTGGAGATGTGCTGATGCCTTGACATCAGGATTTTTCCTCACATTTGACCAAGATCAATCATTCTATCTATCTATCTATGTATCTATCTTATGTTTTTTTCTATCAGGGATTGAACTCATGACCTTGTATTTGCAAGCGAGGTGGTGGCGCCACTGAGCTCAATCCCCGGCCCTATTGTTTTTTTTTTTTTTTTTTTTTTAAGGTTTTTTTGAGACAGGGTCTCACTTTTGTGGTTCAGGCTGGCCCTGAGCTCAGCCTCAAACTCACATCATAGCAATCCTCCTGCCTCTGCCTCCCGAGTGCTGGGATTACAGGCCTGAGCAACCACACCCGGCACTGTGGTATGCGGTACTGATTGCTGCTGGGCATGAGTCTCCACACCCAATATAGGTATGTGGTTACCAGGGAATCAAACCCAGGTCCCTGCGCTTGCAAGACAGGCGCCGGAACCACTGAGCTAACTCCCCGGCCCCTGTTTTTGTTTTTGTTTTTTTTTTTTTGAGACAAGGTTTCCCTTTGTAGTTCAGGCTGGTCCTGAACTCAGCTTCTAACTGAGTAAACCTCTTGCCTCTGCCTCCCGAGTGCTGGGATTATAGGCGTGAGCCACAACGCTCAGCACTGTGGTATGTGGTTCTGTTTGCTGGTGGGTATGAGTCACTATGCCTGGCATTGTTGTGTGCGGTTACCAGGGATTAAACCTAGGCCCTTGTGCTTGCAAGGCAGGGCTGGAATCACTGACCTAAATCCTCGGCACACTTTTTTTTTTTTAGGTTTTTTGAGACAGGGTCTCGCTTTGTAGTTCAGGCTGGCCCTGAGCTCAGCCTCAAACTCACATCACAGCAATCCTCCTGCCTGTGCCTCCTGAGTGCTGTGATTACAGGTGTGAGTCTCCACGCCCAGTATTGTATGTGGTTACCGGGATAGAACCCGGGTCCTTGAGCTTGCAAGACAGGCACCGGAACCACTGAGCTAAATCCCTGGCACCTACGTTTTTTTTTAAATGAAGATAATTTTAAATAAATTTTCAAATAGGAAAAGAATATGCCACTTCTTCCACTTCTCTTTCTCTGTTTTTGTTTTTTTTAGGTTTTTTGAGACAAGGTCTTGCTTTGTGGTTCAGGCTGGCCCTGAGCTCAGCCTCAAACTCACATCACAGCGATCCTCCTGCCTCTGCCTCCCGAGTGCTGGGATGACAGGCGTGAGCCACCACACCTGGCACTGTGGTATGTGGTACTGGTTGCTGCTGGGCGTGAGTCTCCACACCCAGTATGGTATGTGGTTACCGGGGATCGAATCCGGGTCCTTGTGCTTGCAAGACAGGCACTGGAACCACTGAGCTAACTCCCCATCTTTCTCTCTGTTTTGAAACAAAGTCTCCATATGTAGCCCAGATTGGCCTTGGACCCCCAATCCTAGTGCCTCCCCCTCTCAAGTACTGGAATTACAAGGTGTGTCTCCACGCTTGGTTTAAATTTCTTGTGTTAAGCAGCTAAATTCTGTGGTAATTTGTTAGCTAGCAAGTGGAAACATACCCAACCTTAATATATGGCCTTTCAGAACCAATGATATCCAGTTTGAGGACACACGTGAGCACAGAGGGAGGAAATGAATGGAAAGAGCAGGGGAATGTAACGTTTTCCTTCTAAGGAAGGTTGGGGCAGAAGGACAGTCATCCTGCACAGGGCCTGGTGGGACTCAGGACCCACGGAGATGGAGGCAGATAAAGAAAGGAAGGTAGTTCTCCCATGTGCCCGACAGTTCCTCACCGTGCTGGGGCTTAACAGTCATGGTGGAGTAGTTTCGGTTTTTGTGCAGTGCAGAAAGCAGGCCCGACTCCAAGCAGGTTGGACAAATAACAGCAAGCAGCTGTTCAGAATCATGTGTCCCATATTGGAACACGTCACATGTGTTGGGTCTAAGCTGCCGATGGTGTCCGCCGCAAATGCAAGGCCACAGAGACACCTTCGGGAGGCCAGAGTTCCCTGCTCGGTCCGCTCTGAGCAGAGGGTGGAGACGGAGAGATGGAGGGCACAGGCGAGGCTGAGAGGATTTCAGGTCCTGTGGAGAACATGATGGGTCAGGATAAGTCTGGAAACAGAGACCGTCCTACCTCTGAGGAGCCCGCCTGAGGGGAAGGAGGACGACAGGAAGCAGGGTTCCTGGAGGTCTGCGACTGAGAATATTGGCTCGGGCTTCCTTCGTGGCTGCCTTTCAAAGCCCAGGTGACAGCCTCCACTCACCTGGATGCAGAGAAAGGCTTCCTGGGAAAGAGTCCAGCCCGACTTAGGGTGACTGTGGTGGGGCGAGTTGAAACCTAGCGGCCCAGGTGTGGATTTCCTAATGGACAAGGCCAAGAAACTACAGCTGATGGCCATCCATCAGGGAGACAGACCTCGGCAGAAAAGAAGGGCAGCCTCATGCCAACTTCGATACTCTACCTGAAGTAAAGCTTCAGTGGACTGGAAATTGCTGCTCAGAGAATAAGTTCAAGGGACCCACAGCATAGCCTGGTCTGTGGCTGAGAATTGCTAGGAGGGATTTTGAATGTTCTCACCTGGGACATACTAAGTATGTGAGATGGTGGGTACGTGAATGAGCTTCGTGGAATAGTTACTGGACTCCTCTCCCTCATCACTCTTTCACTTAGTGCCTGAATACCTGGTCCAGGTAGACAGCTTCTCTTATGATTATTGGAGCCCTTACCGTTGCAATGGTTGGACATAGTGAGGACATATTGACCACACTGTGCTTGGTGGGTCTCAGAACATTTGACCGTCTCACAGCTCTGAGAACTCTCTTTGCAGACCATGTCTATTAACAGCCTGAGTGTTGCAGCAAATCAATTCCTCAAAGTCACAGCGGGGTTAAATGAATTCTTAGGCCTGGAGGAGTAGAGCTGAGCTGCACCTGAGCTGGACGGAGGTTGCTATCGCAGCCCAGGGACACCCGGAACACTTGCTCTGCAGTGACAGCTGTGACATGACCCACATCTGGACTGTGGAGGTGCTGAGAGGGCGCGGAAGGGCTGTGGTCCTGCTGGTGGACAAGGTCACCCACAGAACCAGGGCTTTCTCCCGCAGGTCCCAGGCTGCCAGGCTGCTGAGGCTGAGGGAGCCGGAACTGCATGGACCCGGACCCCCGCCATGCTCACCGCAGGTGTGGGACTCTGTGGGAGCTGCAGAGCCTTGCTGGGCTTGTCTCCTTACCTGTGCAGCCCAGACCTGCCAGTTCTGTGATCTGGGGAGACCACATCCAGGCCCCTCAGGTCGCCTGCTGGGGCTGCTCCCAGTACCTCAGGCAGCGGGTCTGCACTATCTTCCTCGTTTGTCTCCATCATGATGTAGCTCACTGTGAGAACAAGGACCAAAGCCACCATGGTATATCCTACCTCTAGATGTGCTCTGCCCTGCGGCCCACCCAACAGCACCTCCCTTGTGGGCAATAACATTTTCCCAGAGATCCAACCGGACCAACTCAATTTCCTGTCCACGTGCTCAGGGCAGTTGGCCACCAGGGCGCCCCCCGAGACCCTAATGGTTGTGCTCATGAGGGGCTGCCCAGTGGCTGTGCCTCCCCATGCCAGCACCTGGACATCTCATTCCTGGGCTGTTTTCCAAATGTCCAGATGCTGCCACTGGACTTGTACTTGCTGTTCCAGGGCCCTGGAACCCTAGTTCTGGAGTTTTACCCATTCCCTGAGCTCTCAGTTGCTGCCTGATGGTACTGCTCTGGAAGTACGAGGGCATCTACCTGGACACAGACTTCATTTTCTCTGCAGTCTGGGAACCTCTGCAATGCTGCCTCCCTGGTCCTTGAGCAGCAGCATGAATTCCTGGTGCTGTGCACGTGTGACTTCAGGGCCCAGAGCAGCTCACATGTGTGCCCAGAACCGAGATGCCAGGCCTCACTGTTCTGCCCCACCAGGACTTCCGCCCTGTGTCCTGGCAGAGCGTCAGCCCCAACGAGCTTTGTGGCCATTCAACACCACCTGTGCTGTGCACTGTAGAATAAGATGAGCCAGCTGCACGTTTCCAGGCCATGTGCAGGGGCTGCTGGCCCAGCTCCAGGCCCACTACTACCCCAGCACGCATGAACCATGATGTTGTCCCTGTGGAGGGCCCTGCTGGGACCCCAGGTGTGGGCAGGGGACAGAAACAGAGGTTTGAGTGATAACTGCCATGCAGGGTTTGGGGCAGATGCAGGCCAAGCAGAGGGACAGTGACAGGCTCTGCATCTGCCCCTCCAGGCCAAGGTATGGCTTTGCGGGCACCTGCCAGGCCCACGATGTGTGCCTGGTCAGAGGCCAACTAGGCCTCCTCGGTATCCAGGGCTGTGTAGATAAGAGGCAAAAAGAGCGTCCGGGCATGCTGGTGCTCCCCTATAATCCAGGCACTCGGAGGCTGAGGCAGGAGTGTCCACCAGTCTGGGCCACATAGTGAGAACACAGTCAGTCAGAACTAGGTGACCAGACCTTGTCTCAAGACCCTGCCCTTGTGAACAGCATCTTCCATTTGACTCTAGGAAGCCAGGTGGGTTGGGGCTGAGCTTCAGGAGGGGAGCTAGGGGTGTGGAGCAAGCCTAGGCCCAGGGGCCGGGGTGGTGAGGACTGAGGAGGGGTCAAGGCCACAAAGCTGGCAGGTGCTCTGTCTTTCCTCATGCACAGATGTTGCCGGGTGATACGTGCTGGCACCACCCCGCTGGCACAGGGCAGTTCTTTTGGCTCAGAAAAGTGCTTCCCTAGCTCTGCCATTACAGTGCAGGAGAATGTAATAAAAGTACTCACTGGCCAAAACAATGAATTCTTACAAGTTACTGCTCAAGTGTTTTGGTTCTTTTTTTTTTTTTTTGCTGTACCAGGGATCAAACCCATACTTTTCATGTGAAGACATGCAAGATAGGAGTTGTCATATAATTTCCGAATTAATATATTTCTTCGAGCAAAGCTGAGAGTTGTCCCACAGTGCTGACAGCACGTGGCAGATAACATCTATCCCCCTCAGTGTCAGCCTCTGTGGTTCAGCACGGATTGTGCCAACCCTTGCCCGTGCCAGGAAGAAAGGGCTGCCAGGCAAATGGGACCTGGGCCAGTGTGCCCAGGAGATAGTCTAACTGAAGATTTAAAACTTGATTCATCTTTCCCCAAAGTGCCTCTTTGAGGCCCTACTGGAGTTGGGAAATGTGCTCTTTCCTCTTTCAGACATTGGATCCCACTTGCCAGCGGGAATAGTCGTGTTCCGACTCAGCACTACAGTCACACGAAGGGGTCCTTGGGTTCAGCGCCGCCTGCGGACAGTTTTGTATGTGGAACCTCAGCACAGCCCTTCGTGGGGGCTGCTCAGTTCCTCAGCGCTGTCCAGTCGCGGGCACCTGACCAGCTTTTACCTGCATCTCTTCAGCGCCGTGTAAAGACAATTTCTCAAGAGAAGTCCTGCCTTGTATTTTCTACTCATTTTCTTTTTCTTCTTCTTTTTTTTTTTAGGTTTTTTGAGACAGGGTCTCATTTTGTGGTTCAGGCTGGCCCTGAGCTCAGCCTCCAACTCACATCACAGCAATCCGCCTGCCTCTGCCTCCCGAGTGCTGGGATTACAGGCGTGAGCCACCATGCCCGGCACTGTGGTATGTGGTACTGGTTGCTGCTAGGCGTGAGTCTCCACGCCCAGTATGGTATGTGGTTACTGGGAATCGAACCCCGTTCCTTGCGCTTGCAAGACAGGTGCCGGAACCACTGAGCCAAATCCCCGGCCCCTTTCTACTCATTTTCATATCCTCCCCACCTGTTGTAATCAGAAGAACAGGAGCCCCAGTAATTGTCTTGCCATCTGCCTGTGTGCTCTCTGGACGGTCTCTCTCAGCACCCGCTCCTTCCTCCTGGGCTGTGGGCCACCAGCGGCCTACAGAGCTTGTGGCTGTATCCCCAGGTCCTCAGCCTTCCTTGCTAGGTCTTTTGTGAGTAGTGGTAAACAGGGGTCTGGGGTGGTGGCCAGAAACCAAGGAGCCCAGGTCGGCGTTGAAGATGGGAAAGAAAGGATGTCAGCAATGAAGTTCCCCTGGATTTGCCCATCTGCAGGTTGGAGGCCCGCTACCGCCCCTTGGTGCCCTCATAGGCGGCTGCTGGCTGGCCCTGCTCTTTGGCGTGGCTGGCCCTGTGCTAGGCTAGACTGTCCCTAGGCGTGCCGTCAGAGTGAGGTGGAGAACAGAGCTCACCTAGGTCTCCCAAGAACCCCTGATTCTGAGAGGCTCTTCCACTTCTGAGTGGAGAGACTTTGACAGCCTGAGAAGAGCCAGCCTGTAGGGGGCGCCCGAGGGTCAATGACATTCAGCGCCAATACCAGCGCTCACTCTACATTTGCTTAATTCATTCCCTTCCCATTTAGTCCTTCCCCCATTCGGAGAGATTTTTATGGAGGGCTGATGTGGACATCTGGACCAACACAATCATCGTGTGCGCCAGTTTCTGTAATCAACCTTCTCATATAATATGTCCTATTGGTTCTGTTTCTTTGGAGAATCTTCTTCAAACACCTTTCAGGTTTACCAGTTTGCATTCCCACCGACCGCATTCAGGACTCCTGTCTCCCCATCCCTCACCAACACCGCAAAGTGCTCATTCCTACGGTTCCAAAGTTTGAACACAACGCAGTGGAAAGGCAGACATGAGAACTCCGGTTGGCTTTGGTTGCAGTCTTCCCTGATGCTAGTTACTGGTTTCGAGGTCATGGGCAAGTCGCTTGGGGATGTTCATTTCCACAGAGAGGGATAACGATGCATTAACTCCAGTCTTGTTAGTGACAGATTGCAGAACTGCCTCTGGCTGGTGGAAGTGGGCCTCGGGAGCGCCGTGGATAACTCATGGCTTCAGAGTCAGGGTTGGCACATGCAACCCGGGACAGGGTCAGACAGGTCAGTAGTAGATGTGTGGAGATTCCTTGTAACACAGGACTGCTCAAACTCTGTGGCAGGAAGACTAGGTCTGTAGAAACCCCAAATATTACCTTCCAAAGCAAGTGTGTGCCTGCATGCATGTGTACATGTCTATGTGTGTTTTACTTCGAATCAAATCTGGAAAACATTGGGCTATACCCATGGCCTTTTTTCTTTTTTCTTTTGAGAGAGTTTTGCTAAGTTGTCTTCTTTGGCCTTGAACTTGTGATCTTCCTGCCTCAGCTCCTGAGTGCTGGGATTTCAGGCATATGCCACTACATCAAGATTGAGCGCTAGTATTTTTTAATGCATCAGTTCTTTCATTAACTGGAGTGGACTCTGCTGTCTTCAGTCATGAGCCTTGACTGATACAGACCCAATTTCCAACATGTTCGAGAACATCCCTGGGAAGGCAGACTTGTGGCTGGGAATGTGGGGAGGTGTCTGGCATTTGGGGGTATTGACAACTACTGCGCTTCTGATGTGCACGTGTTACACACCTGGCACAATTCTGGTGCCACTAGAGGTACTCAGAAAATCCTGGCTGGTGCTACACGATGATGCTGGATTTTGCCTGTTGTGTCCCTCTGAGGCGGGATGGTGTGTCTTTGCTGGACCTGGACCCGGACCAGACCTTCCCTACATCTCCAGGCTCTCCTGGGTCCTTAAGGTGGGAGACGTGGGCATTGTGGTGGCATGAACCGATTGTCCTCCACAGCAAGGGCCCGGCTGCCTGCTGGGCGCCCCCTTGATCCCCAGTCTGGGTTGGTATTTCCAGGCTGCCCTCTCCTGGCTCCGAGGCTCTGCTCCCTGGATCCCCAGCCCCCTCTTCCTGGCCTTGGCCTCTTAGTTTGGAAGAGCGTGCCCTTCAGTGGCTCTAGAGGCGAGTGCACACCAGGCCAATGTTTTGGGACCATCCTTGTCTGAAAGTTTCGTTTTGTCCTCTGAACTTGACTGAGAGTCAGCTGGGTCTATAAATCTAGACTGGAAATGCTTTTCTTTGCCAAATTCCTTCACTGTCCTCTTGCTTTTAGAATTGCTTGGAGCAGTCAAAAGCTATTCTGGCTTGGTTCTTTTTTACGTGTTCTATTTTTCTCTGTAGCTGTTGACTTCTCCCTTGTTCTCCAGTGCCCCAAGATCTCACACCGCGTGCTTTGGTGTGGGTCCAGTTTGACCCACTTTTCTAGACAATCTGGACTAGGTTGGCCTTCAGTTCTGAGTCATTTTTAAAAAACTGTTGTTTATTAGTTCCTTCCTCCCCTCACTTGATTTCCCTGGAATGCAAGAAGGACTGATTTGGATGTTTGATTTCCTGTCCACATTTCCTTGACCTTCCATCTTTTAAGTTTTGTTTTCTTTTAGTATTGAGGATTGAACTCATGGCCCCACGCATGCTAGGCAAGTGCTCTGGAGCTGAGCTCCACCTTGTCCCACGTTATTTTATTGTATTTTGAGACAAGGTCTTGCTAAATTACTCAAGTTGATCTTGAATTTGCAATTGTCCTGCCTCAGCGTTCTGAGAAGCTAGAATTATAGGTCTGTACCACTCCACCCAGCTAATAATTCATTTTCTAGAAAAATATCCTGGAGAAATGGTCAAGATTGGCCAGGAAAGTAGGAAAAAAATGATACCAGGCATAATGTTAAGTAGAATTACAGAAACAGTAGAAATGAGCTAGTCACTGACAGTATGAGCTCAGTTGAATGGTTTATATGACACTTATATGTTAAAATACTCAATATAATGCAAATTTGATAGAAAATTTTTGATAAACAGCCATGTGGAAACACAGATAATGTGATCTCAGTGTTTAAAATAACTAAGTTTATGCAGGCACAGTGATGCTTACCTGTAATCCCAGCACTCAGGAGGCTGAGGCAGGAGGATTACTAAGAGTTCAAGGCCAGCTACATAGTGAAACTCTGTCACAGCAAACAGAACAAAAATTTAAATGTTGTGATTATAAAAGAAAATGAGGCTAGGGATTTAGCTCAGTGGTTCTGGTGCTTGCTTCACAAGCACAAGGTCCGGAGTTCAAACCCTAGTACAAGAAAAATAAAATATGCTTGTTGCAGAAGTCTTGGAATATGCAGGAAAACATAGAGAGAAGAGTCAAACCCATTTATGGTATTTTCACTCATGCAGCAGATAGCAGGGAGCAGCCCTCAGGTTGTGGAACAGAATGGTAGACCCTCTCTGCTGTCCCAGAAAACCATAGGAAGCAGGATCCACATTATCTCTATTTTACAGATGAGAGAAAGGCTCAGAAAAATGAAGGAGGTTCTGAAGATCACAGTGTGAGTTTGTAAAATGCAAAACTCCAAAGGTGGCCCAGAGCTGGATGTGCTCTGCAGAGAGATGGGCGGGGCAGCAGGTTCCCCAGAGCAAGAGCAGGGGTGCTGGAAGTCCTCGGAGCAGTGACTCCTGAGGCCACGAGGGGGCAGCACAGGCCTGCGCTGGCCCAGCGGCTCTGTCCCTGGCTGACTGCTGTCCCGTCGGTGTCCTGAGTCAAAACCTGAGCCGCTGGTGGCCAAGAATAGCAAGGCGCTGGAATCCACGTGGGCCCACACCTCCCCAGGGTTTCGAAAGCCCCTCACGTCATCCCTGTCATTTCATAATCCTGTGCACGGAGCGCTTTTTCCATCTCCCTTGTGCAGGTCTAGCTGGGCAGGAGAAGGGCTTGGTGGCCCTGGCCCCTGGGGAAGAGTGTTTGGGATTCTAGGTGGAGTCCTGGGGCCACAGAGAGTCCTAGAAAACAACTAAAAGGCATCATTCTTGGCCCAAATGGAATTGGGCACCTAAGTCCATAACCAAGGGTCACTGTGTAAGGTGCAGAGTAATTAATAGAAGAAGGGCAGAATTATCAACTAGGGAGCAAATGGCCCAGAAGTATCAGAGTTTGGTGAGGGTCTACGGGGTCTTCTCTCACCAGGGCCCAACCAGACACAGAGGCTGAGCCTTCTGGGTAGAGGATGTTAGTTAAAAACTCACAGGTTGGAAACCATTCCACGTGGAAAGCATGGCCCAGTGTTGTAGAAATCCCCAGGAGCTGGGGCTGGGGGTGGGTGGGGACAGCCAAAGCAGGCCCCTCTTCAGGAAGATGGTGCAGGGAGATGCAGGGTTAGGAGGTTGGCATGGGGCCCATTGTTAGGCTGGCAGGGGAGAGAGCCAGCCTGGCCTAGATGCTCCTGGCAGCCATGGCCTTTATCCCTAGAGACCGCAGGAGAGCTTAGGCCAGGATGGGTGCTTCCTTCTCCAAAGACAGAGACTGTGACCCTCCCCTTGTCCGGACTGGACTATCCCAGTGGGATTCCTCTCCCTCTACCTGAGGCAGCTCCTTGACTACTGGGACTCACTCGTGGCTGGAAACCCGTGTAGCTTGTGAAGTTCTGTCCTCCCCCTAGACCCTCCCAGAGGCAACAGGGTGATGAAGGGCCAGTGGGGCACCTGACTCGACTTGCTCATGCAGCCTGGTAGCCTTCGATGTGCCCACCCCTCAAGTGTTTCAGATATCCGTGTGCCACCTGAGGCTCCTGGCATCATGTGGACAACCCACTGAGCTAGGCTTTCACTTTAGTCCTAGGCCTCTTCTCTCTGGGCAGCTGGTCTATACTTCACTGCACTGTGGCCGAGGGCGAGGGACAGGGGTGGGCTCTGGGCTCCGCTCACACGCAGTGGCCCCCCCATGAGCAAGACAGCCTCTAGCTTCTCATTCTTTCTCCCAAAAGTCTGTGTGTGGGCCAAGGATGGAGCTCAGTGACACTGCTGCCCACCTGGCAAGAGCAAGGTGCTGAGTTCATCCCCAGTTCCGCGAAGAACAATCCAAAGTCTGCGCGTATTGGCTTTCTGGTTTAAAAGTGTCCTGCTGAGGGTTAGCCTAAAACAATGTAAATGGCTGACAGTTCTATTTAAATGGATGTGCAATGTTCTCGGTTCTAAGATGCTGCCAATTACATGGATTTAATGACATTAAATTAATTTTTTTGAGAAGCAAGAAAATGGCCGCATTAAATAATGACATCAATGCCTTCAGATTTTAGAAATGCTGAAATAAGAAAAAATACATGTCTTAACATGAGGGAAATTCTTGCTGGTAATTTTTATCCTATTAAAAGAAAACCATCTTCAGAGTATAATTGGCTCTCCCGGAAGATGTGTGATCTTTGTCCTTGGCTTCTTGTCCCCGTCACACAGCACTGGAGAGCGCAGGGTGAAGTCATGCTTGGGTGAGTTGGCCCCAGTTTTCCCAGAGAGAATTCTGTGTGGCTGTCCAGAATGTCCCTGGGCTCAAGTTCCAGTTAGCTGAAACACACTGGCTAAATAAGGGCCGCCCTCAACGCCTTGGAAAGTTTAAACATTCGGGTTTAGAAATCCTTCTAAAACCTCATTATGTCAACATGCATTCAGCAAATCCCTGATATGGAACTGTTTCTCTACCTCTGTGTCATCTCCAGGACTCTCCTGACACCAGTCTTCTAGCCTTGGAGTTGAGAGAAGTAAGAGATGGGGCTGAGTGAGACTATCCAGTCAGCTGTGTTCTCTTGTCAAGCACATTATCACCTGTCACCTCATTTGTTTGTTTCTTTGTGGGGTGCTGGGGATTGAACCCAGGGCCTCAATGCATGCTAGGCAAGAGCTCTTTCTCCAGCTACACCCAGCCCTCATATGTTTCTTGCAGTAACACTGAATATTACTGTGATACAACTTGGGACCAAGGAGGTCATTTCAGCTCTGATTGGCTAAGCACCTTGCCTGTCCCCGTGTAAAAGGGGCTCCCTTGGTCCCGCCTCTCTGTTCTTGGTTGGCTTCTGGGGTGTGGAACCACTTAGGTCCTTTTTTGGTTTAATTTGGCTCTTCCAATAAGATCAGACTGCTTTCTTTCTTTTCTTTTTGATGTTGCATTTTTTGAGACAAGATCTCATTATCTAGAGTAGGTTGGCCTCAGACTCAGTGATCCTCATGCCTCAGCCTCCTGAGCACTAGGGTTATAGTCATGGACCACCACACCCAACCAATTTCTTATTTTTTCCACCTTCAGTCCCTTCCAGCACTTTGAAGGGAGGGGAGAGAGACTCTTGTGGATTGGGGATTATGGGAGCCTGACACAAAGGCCTATTTAAAAGATTTTTCTCAATAAGTTTTTGTTTGAGCCCCAGCCACAGGCTCAGAATGGGCAAACAGGTCACAGGGTGGGCTTGGTGTCCTTGTGCCTGTCTGTCACTCCCCTGGAGCAGGCCCTGGGGACCACATGTGCGCAGAGGACAAGCTGTGCCCAAGCTTTGCCAGGATGCCTGGCCCTGCCTTTGGGGCCTCCCTGGCTGTGGGCTTGATGGACAGGTAGGCTGTGAGGCCATCTGCTAACACAGCAGTGGGCACTCAGGGCGGGCACCGCGCTGCCGGAGCTCCACAGAGGGCACTAATGAACCTGCTGGTGAGGAGGGACAAGGGGCGCAGGGCCAGAGTGGGGGCCGTTTCACTGAGCAGGTGACATTGGAGCTGCCCTCTGAAGGTTGAAAGGAATTCACCAGGTGGGCAGCAAACTTCCTGGGGGAGCAAAATGCAAATGCCAAGGCTAGGAAGTCACAGCACGTAGAGGCCAGTGTATTTGGTGAGAGAGAGAGATCGAGCGCGTGCGCACACCTTCTCCCCAATGCCCTCCCAGTCTGACCTCTGTGGCCTCTCCCTGCCCCTCTGTTCATGGCTCCAGAACTTCAGCCCACAAGTGCTTCTGTGTCCCTATAGCAGCACTCCATTTTGAATTTGTCCTTCCTAGGCCCACCCTGAGCTTGGCCTCTGGGGTGGACACTTGATCCGACCAGCGACTGGCATGGTGGGGGTGGGGGACGGTCCTGCAGCAGCTGTGAGGACGGCGTTGACACCAGATGGAAAGTGTTTGGAGAATTCTGATGTGACATCACACATCACGACATGGGGCAGGAGGTGGATGACAGGGAACAGCCCTGGAAGCCATCCCCCAGCCTGCTTCTTATCAAGGTCTAGAACCCAGGGAGGCCCAGGCAGAGGCTGTCGAGGCCTTCTGAGCTTCTCTGGGGAAGCCTGGAGGCCAACGGGCACCCTTCGTCTGCTCCGGTGACTGGAGGCTGCATAGGTCCTGCACTCACTCTGGCTGGGAACGAGGCCCGGTGTGGCCACTCTGAGCTCTCCTCCCACTCCGGTCTCACCTCTCCTCACAGCCAGGCCTTGTCACTAAAGCTCCCAGCGTGGCCTCCTGCAGCTCAGCCTCCCAGCCCCGCTAAGCCTTATTGAGCCAGGTGACGAGCCGGGGCTGCCCCAGCCGTGGGCTGGAGCATGAAAGGGGAGCCCTGTCACAGCTGCCATGGGCGCCTGGGCCCCAGCCCAGGGCTTGTCTTCAAGCACCATCTGTCACCTGTGAGGGCTGGGTGGGGACAGAAGGCTGGCACAGGGGCTCAGAGGGCAGGCTGGAGGGGAAGTCACAGGGTCTGCGCAGTGGTTTTCATGAGGTCCCCTGAGACAAGAGCCCCTAACCAGCTCTCTAACCAGCTTGACCCACCCAGGCCAAGTCTGGACCGGATGCCCGAGGGTAAAAGTCAGAAGTGGTCGGCTCCTAAGCCGGGCTGGCTTTGGCTGCCTGACAGCTAAAAGCATCCTCTTCTGGGGAAGCCAGAGGGCACAGCCAGATGGTCTCCAGCCCAGGCAGGCGTCCAGGTCTGGGCATCACTGCGGTCACTGTGGAATCATGAGACAGGGGCTGGGCACTGGGCACCAGCCCACAGGACAGGCTGCCTGGGGTTGGCATTCAGATGGCTGCCTCCCCCCAGGGTCTGGCCTTCCTTAGAGCACAGAGCTGGGCATGGCAGGGGATGCCTGTGGGGAGGAACACATCCCAGGCAGAGCAAGGCCCTTGGGAGCGGGGCCGGTTCACGGTGCCCAGAGAAGAGGCCGCCCGCATCCTTGGTGAGCACTCGTGTCACCTGCCACTTTAAAGAGGGTTCAGAAGGTTGGAGACAAGAGAGAAGAGGAATGTGGGGGGGATTTGGGAATCGAGAGGAAACGGGGTAAGAAGAAGGAGGGGAGAGAGAAAGAGCACCGTGAGAGGGGAGAAGAGAAAGAAAGGGAGGAGACATGAGAGGAAGGGTTGGGCTGTAGACCCCAAAATCAGTGACCCCAGCAAGACGGAAGCTTCACTTTTTTACCACAAAAAAGACATCTGTGGTTAGTGTAGGAAGCCAGGCTCCTTCTCTTTCCACCATTTCCAGCGGGTTGGCCTCATTCCTATGACCCCAAATCCCCACCCCATCCCACACCCAATGAAATTGCCTATTTCAAAGCAATCGAGTAGAGGAAGGAGTAGAAGGACACACCCCTGACTTTAGGTACCTGAGTGGAAGTTGACACAAAATTTCTCTTGCCATTGCACTGGGCATCTCACATAGCTATACCTAGCTGCAAAGGAGGCTGGGAAATGTAGTCTTTGTTTTGAATATTCGTATGTCCAGAATGAAAACCTCGATGAGAAAGAAGGAGACATAGATGTTGGGATACAGGAAGGTGAAGAGGGAGGGAAGCTCCTACAAGGAAGAAGGAAGCAAGGAAAGATTTCTGTTTTTTTTTTTTTTTTTTTTAGGTTTTTTGAGACAGGGTCTCGCTTTGTGGTTCAGGCTGGCCCTGAGCTCAGCCTCCAACTCACATCACAGCAATCCTCCTGCCTCTGCCTCCCGAGTGCTGGGATTACAGGCGTGAGCCACCACGCCCGGCACTGTGGTATGTAGTACTGGTTGCTGCTGGGTGTGGGTCTCCACAC